>VSDK01018951.1:137659-164919 GCA_009767595.1 Symbiodinium kawagutii
TTTCCCTACCTTTGAGCGCGGGAGAACCACGGCGGGCACGCCTTGTCCCTGATTCCGCCCACGGGCAGAATGTGGCCCCGCAACGTGATCTCTCCCGTCACGGCCGTGTCGCTGCGCACGGGCCGGTCCTGCGAAGGTCAACATCCCTATTAATATGGTTGTATAATGGTTAATGATATCCCTATGGTTTTATAATATAGTTAATAATGGGGTATATTGTACAACTATTCATTATTTTTAGGGATTATAATGGTTAATAATGGGCATAATAGTTGTATTATGGGGATGACCTGGTTCTATTAAACATTGGTTTCTTAATGGTTCATAACCTGGTTTCTGAATAATAGGGGATGTTCCCGATGGAACATGATTAACCATTATTAACCAAGGAAGGGACATGGTAGGGAAACATCAATGGTTTCTTAATGGTTAATAATGGGTCCACCATAATGTGGTTTCTTAATGTTTTTAATAAAGGATCATAGGGGATAACCAAAGGATAAGTTATTTTTATAGGGCTTATAATGGTTAATAATGGGTATGATAATGGTTGAATAATGGTGGTTTCTTATTTTTTTCCCTAATGGGTCGGATTTCAATGGTTAAAAATAGAGGATAACCCGCATAATGATGGTTGTATATTGGATTTATAACAGATTATAATGTTCTGGTAATTAACTAAGATTTTGATGTTTATCTATGGTTCTAACTAACACGGTTATATCTTGTATTTATAGTCGCTGTTCCATGGTTATAATAGATTATAATGGTTAAGAATTAAGAATAGGGGACGATCCCCAACAATGATGGTTGAACAGCTACTAGGGTTTCTGAAGCCATAGGAGACCCCCCAAGTTATGGTTGGGGGTTATTACTACAAATGGCTAGTGAACTGGATGATTTAGGGGTGCCCTATCTTAAGAAGCCACCATTGAATGGATCACCAACACAAGTCTCACCAAGGGTTTCAAGTTGGATCCTTCCAAAAAACTGCGCACCTGGGGTTCAACAAGTTTACCTGGGGTTCCATGTGACCAGAGCATCACGTTTCAGCTTCCAACACGCCAAGATCAAACAAACCCAAACCGGACACCCGGGTTACTGTGGGTCAGTTGAAGGGCGAACATGGCGATATCAGCAAATTTATCTTTTTTTTCAGGATTTTCAATGATCTTAATCTTTTCTGTAGAGATATTTGGTCACAGCGCATGCCTGGGCGCATGCCTGGGCTCAGTGATGCTGAGTACGTGGCATCACTCATGGCACGTCCCGGATCAGAATGACAACATCCCAAGACCCAACCATCCAACCAACCAAACAAATCCAACCAACCAATCCACCAACCAACCGCCTCCCGGGCCCCTTTTTCCTGCGTTCCCTTCAAAAGAAAAGGTATGAAAAGGTAATGTACACTAGCTGTTTGATTTTTTTTGTCCTCACAGCGTGAGATGCCATTGATCTCGTGTATGCTGGCCTGCTTAGGAAAGCCTCACCTGCGGAGCCATTCTTTGATCAATAAGCACACAACTTCGAGACGGCCATCACAAGCTGCAGCGTTCAGAGCTGTACGTCCGTCCTGGTCAGCCAAATCCTTGTCAGCACCAGCTCCGATCAATAAGCGCACAACTTCGGGATGGCCGTTCCCAGCTGCACACTGCAGAGCTGCCAAATCCGTGTCAGCACCAGCTTCGATCAAAGAGCGCACAACTTCGAGACGGCCGGTAGCAGCTGCATAGCGCAGAGCTGTGCGCCCATTCTGGTCAGCCAAATCCTTGTCAGCACCAGCTCCGATCAAAAACCGCACAACTTCGAGATGGCCGTCAACAAATGCATGGTGCAAAGCTGTGCGCCCATTCTGGTCAGCCAAATCCTTGTCAGCAACAGCTTCAATCAAAAACCGCACAACTTCGAGATGGCCGGTAGCAGCTGCATAGTGCAGAGCTGGACGCCCGTCCTGGTCAGCCAAATCCTTGTCAGCACCAGCTTTGATCAATAACTGCACAACTTCGAGATGGCCGGCAGCAGCAGCATGGTGCAAAGCTGTGCGCCCATTCTGGTCAGCCAAATCCTTGTCAGCACCAGCTTCGATCAAAAACCGCACAACTTCGAGATGGCCGTCAACAGATGCATGGTGCAAAGCTGTGCGCCCATTCTGGTCAGCCAAATCCTTGTCAGCAACAGCTTCAATCAAAAACCGCACAACTTCGAGATGGCCGGTAGCAGCTGCATAGTGCAGAGCTGGACGCCCGTCCTGGTCAGCCAAATCCTTGTCAGAACCAGCTTTGATCAATAACTGCACAACTTCGAGATGGCCGGCAGCAGCAGCATGGTGCAAAGCTGTGCGCCCATTCTGGTCAGCCAAATCCTTGTCAGCACCAGCTTCGATCAAAAACCGCACAACTTCGAGATGGCCGTCAACAGATGCATGGTGCAAAGCTGTGCGCCCATTCTGGTCAGCCAAATCCTTGTCAGCAACAGCTTCAATCAAAAACCGCACAACTTCGAGATGGCCGGTAGCAGCTGCATAGTGCAGAGCTGGACGCCCGTCCTGGTCAGCCAAATCCTTGTCAGAACCAGCTTTGATCAATAACTGCACAACTTCGAGATGGCCGGCAGCAGCAGCATGGTGCAAAGCTGTGCGCCCATTCTGGTCAGCCAAATCCTTGTCGGCAACAGCTTCAATCAATAACTGCACAACTTCGAGATGGCCGGCAGCAGCAGCAGAATGCAGAGCTGTACGCCCATTCTGGTCAGCCAAATCCTTGTCAGCACCAGCTTCGGTCAACAAGTGCACAACTTCTGGATGGCCTTCATGAGCTGCAACATGCACGGGTGTTGTCCCATTACCTGATTGTGCATCTTTCTCCGCACCTGCCTCCAACAACAGTTCTATAGGTTTTGAACACCCGCTTCTTGCTGCATGGTGCAGAGGTGTCTCCCCTGCTTCATCTGTCACAGACGGGTCTCTTGGGCTCTCAAGCAATTCCTGGAGTTTGATTGAGTCAGTATCCCGAGATGCCAAAATGAGAGCCTGGTCTTGTTCAGCATCAGGTGGCCAAAATTCTAGCACTACCAACAACACCTTCACTGGAACGGTGAACATTTCATCATCCATAATCTTGAAGTCACCATTTTCTCTAAGCAGTTTCTGTCTGAATCTAGAAACCCCGATGTTTCCCGCCAACAACTGCTTCACTTCTTTTGCTGATTTGCCTTCAAACTCTTCTGCCTCAAGCATGACGAGGGCCTCGCCAGACAGAGCAGAGCAAACCTCCATTGCTGCACGTCTGCTCTGTGGCTCTACCCACTTGGGCCAGTGAAAGCCTTGAATCAGAAACATGTGATGAAAACACGACTGGCTGTGAGATCCATCAACTGGCCCCATCAACCTTCATTATAAGCGGAATTGTTATTCACAACTGTTTTATTACATATATGTATGTCTCAATATATCTATATATATATATATCTAAATGTATTGGATAGTATAACGAACTGAACCCCCAAACTTTGTGGCTTCCCTCCTGGCCAGCCCTTCTCCCGTGGTGCTGGATGATTAGAGGGCCGGGCTGGCTCGTGCAGCCGGGCAGTGACTCATGGAAACGTTCCCTCAGCCGAACGATTCTTCATCTGAGGATTGACTGACGATTGGAACTGGGAAGTTTATAAATGATGAACAAACAACTTCATAACGTCTTCTTAGCATCTATATATCACATCTATATGTCACATCTATATGTCACATCTATATATCACCTCTATATAACCTACGCATTACCTGAATTAGCCAGTACTTAGCCCACACTTAGACCTTTGGGAAAGTCATCTGGAAATCCATCCGTGGCCCGCTCCAGCAACAGCGATGCCAAGGCTAAGGTGGTCGCCACCCCTGCTGAAGGTCCATCCTTCGGAATGGCACCTGCAGCCCGTGGAAGGTCAGGAATTTTAGATGAGACAACATGTCATGTGAGAACATGTGGGAACATGTGTGTGAATGGTTCTTGATATGCAAGTCAATGTGCATATGTTCTTAAGATCTATGTTTTTTACATATATAAAAGTATATATATATATGTGTGAAAATAAATAAATAAATATATATATATATAAATATATATTTGTAAATGAATGTATATATATATATAAATATAAATAGATATGTACATGTATATGCAGATACTATTGAACAATATGTATCTATCTATTAGTTCTAATCTAACCCAATCCAATCTAGTCTAGTCTAGTCGAATCTAATCTGATCTATTCTATTGTGACCAATCCAATTTGATCGATCAATCTTAGCTATATACATTAAGTCATACACAATATAATTATACAAACATATTCATAATGCACACATGTATGTAGTATCTACTAGTCATGTACATACAATATTCAAGCACACAGGCACACAAACATGGCATTTCTGGGTTTGAGTGTGTTATAGTCTTCACGTAAGCAGGTATACAATATCCAAAGTACACGAACGCCTCATAGCGATAAGTACTACTTGCTGGTGAGGGCATTTCATGATTGTTTTGCTGAATATGTGTTTAGTGGCACTACCAGTCCTTTGACACGGTTTCCTCGTAGGTACATCCACTACATGCGTCATCAAACTGGGGCTGGCTTGCACATTCGGAATGGCTCGGAAATGCCACCAACTTGGTTCTGCTTCTTGTGGGCCAGGTAATGTAAACTAAGAGAGCCATTCAACCACTGGCTCGTGTATAAATCATTGATGGGTAACCAGTTCAAGTAAGCTTAGGATGACAGCCAGCCAGTTTGTGTGAATCATTGATACTTTTTTGACTTTGCAGGCTATCAGGGGAGTGACTCCGCTAGCACTGGTGAAACTCATGCACAAACAAATTCTGAATCATTGATAGCCAACCAGAAACAAACATACGTGAAAATACTCCATGGCTTAGTCAGCAAGCCACCTCAATCCTCGGGATCTCCCACTGGGCTCCCGCAGAGCCGCCCTTGCAAGCAAAGCATGGGTGCTTCGGCTTAGCCGTGGAGCTTGCCCCGAAGTCAGTGATGTCCCATAAATGATGATGCTTTGGTTGAGAACAAATAAGGGTACTGCCACTGTAAGCACGCCCCATGTCAGCCCAAAATGTTGGAACCGACCACAGGATCAATCGGAGAGATTGGGATCCAACTGGAGCCCTTCCCTGTGCGAAAAAGTGCTGCACCTGCAGGAAAATGCACATGGATGTCATCTCCACCAAAGGGATCTTGCATCTTGTGTTCGCTCCTGCAGCGGCTGGAGCCTCAACTATGGCAAATATTATTAATCTTTGGTCCATGGTTTGAGAAACAAGGGTCACTGTAACCCCTCTTCAACATCAAATGTTCACTTCTCTTGGTCATTAAGTGGTTGGTGCTTGAACCACCCCTATGAAAAACATGCTTGTCAACCAACAAACCATTTGTTAATACATTTAGGGAACATACAACATGTCCAGAACCGCCAACACTTGAAGTGGTTTAACCATTATTGTTGGTGATTATCCCCGCGCACTGACTGGTCCCGGCATGAGCTCGGTGATTTTCCCCTATTGTTGACCACTATCGAGTGGTTATAACTTATAAGTTATATTAGGGGATTGGTTATTCCCATTATCCCCTATTGTTATAAGGTTAAACTTCTAACCCCTAAAAAACAATCAATCACCAGCCAGTGAAGTATCCCAGGTAGACCTTGAACTTCTTTGATCGTCAGTGTGTTATCTCCTGGGTTCTCACGAGAGCTCCTGGATCAGCTCGTGCGAACCAATGGGTGTTTTTAACAGCAGAACCAGGACCAACCAGCTGGTTTCTTAACATGGGGAACCCCAAAAGTGGTTGGTTTATTGGTTGGGTTAATGTAACGGGGGGTACCGACATTTTATGAAAAACGAATCATCCTTAAAATGGAATATTCCTCAGTATAGATGGTCAATATAAAGGATGATTTGGGGGTACCTCTATTTTATGAAACCCCCGTACAGGGGTTGGTGGATCACTGATGATACTTGCTAACCATCCCATAAAATTCATTCATAGCAGGAAAACCACCAGTTTGTGGGGTTCACAATTTTTGGACAAACCCGAACGTTATTACAGCTGTGTTTGATGGTGAAGAACTTTACAGTAAAGCAGGGCCCAGCAGTTGTTTGATTGGCTGTAGCCCAGTGTTTTTATGGGTAAACTATGTAGAGAGCAATTGTATAGTAGTGACCAGCAGTTCTTTTTTTTCATTGTAGCCCCTTGTTGTCCTTGTTGTCCTACATAACTGCTATTGGTCCGTTCATAGTTCATTCCATAAATATAGTGAGCGCAACGCGGTTTGCAATCCATTTCACACATTTGGGAACCCAAAAACTTGGGACTGGGATGTTTGTCCCGCTTCGTGGCTACCTAGTAATTCACTACCCTCTGGGAAGCTAATCTGGAGTCCAAAAATCATCACTTGTTTACGTAAACCATCCTGGTTGGTGCTCTTAACCCCTGTGAAAAATACAAGTCAACCAACCATTTGTCAATAACTACTAGGGAAAAATAAAAAGGTTTGAAACCACCAAGCAAAATTTACAAAAGATGGATTTTCCACTTCGAGGTCTAGGAACTTCAGCCAGTGTGGGTTGTATCATCTACGCGCTTCGGGCTTGACCAGTGTGACTACTCAATTGCTATTGGGAGAATCATCCAAGTATCTGATCTGGTCCCAGAGACCTTGATAGAACTAAGTCAGTAGTTATACGGCTGTGGGTCAGTTCACCCTGTACCCATGGTTCCCCATCTGAAAATGCTGGTATCCTGAACTAGCCTTCTGTGCATCCGTTAGTGCTGCGAAGCTCTTTTGGCTAGAGCTGTGACGGTACCCCTGTTTGCGCACTAAAAGGTGTGTGGGTCGCGGCACTCGTTGGGACGGTTGCCATAGTTCACCTACGTACCTGACCACCTGTTACCATAACCACCTGGGAACCTATCACCTTGTGTTGGTGACCAGTGTCTTGTGAGAAGGGAGGACCACCAGGCCGCTGCCAGTGATCGTGGGATCGACACTGGTAGCGGAGCCTGGCAACGAGCAGGGCACCTTTTGGGGAAGGCCTTTATCGTGATGACCGAAGAGGTGAATCCGAAACTTCCATCTTGGGGAGGAGACTGGGCCACCTTTGAGCAGTATGAGCTTCGAGTTAGTCTTGAAGTTGACTCCACAAAGAAGGATGAACGAGTTCTGCTAGGACCTCGCTTGGCCAAGAACTTGACCAGCAAGGCCTTTGAGCTTGTGGAAACCTTGGATAGGGAACAGCTGAAGAAGGAGAACGGGGCAGAGTATTTGATCACCTTTCTCAAAGAACAACGAGGAAAAGACCGTGTTGACATCATGGGAGATGCCTTGAAGGACCTGTTTGTGAAGACAGAGGTGATGAGGAAGGAAGGAGAGGAGTTCATGGAATACCTGCCACGATTTCGACAGACATGAAGGCAGTCGACACTGCTTTGAAAGCTGTGAATCCCGCGAAGGAGATGCCACCGGAGTTCTATGGATGGTATCTGCTCAACATCACGATGAAGCTGGAACCTTCGGATGTGGCGAACATCAAGGCCAAAGCAGAATCCTATGCTTTGACCACAGTGGAAAATGCCATCAAGACCATGTGGTCTGGTGGTGGGCTGGCGCTTCGAGATGCAGAAAGAAAGAGATTGAAGACTTTGAAGGCCTACATGGCATGTGAAAAAGGCGAAGGCAACAGTGTCTACGCTTCAGAGGTTGCTTCAGGCCGTGGAGACGGAGGCAGTGATGAAGAGGATGCTGAGTCAGATGAGCTGGCTCAAGATGCCTTCGAAGAAACCATGGCGGCCTTTCTTGATGACCCCGGGAACGAAGAGTTGCTGGTTGCGTATCAAGAAGGAAAGAAGAAGATGCAATACCGAGAAGCTAGAAAGCTGTTGACAAAGAGCCGAACCAGCCGTGAGTTCTATCCACTGCAGAATCGCTACAACAAGAAGAAGGACAAGAAGGACACGGAGAAGGGCACCACCCAGCAGACCAAGGGCGACTTCTTCGATGGTGACTGCATCCGATGCGGGAAGTACGGGCACAAGGCTAGGTTCTGTCCTCAAAGACAGAAGCCTGCAGGTGCTCATTTCAGCAGTCAACTGGAAGATGTTGTTGGACTGGTTGTTGGTGTCCGAGACGATGATGATGAGCCCAATGTGATCGCCATGGTGGACCAGGAGCCCATTGTGATCAACAACCTACCGGTGTTTGCAACCCTGGGGAATGAGTCAAAGTTTATGGGGATTCTTGACTCGGGAGCCTCAGAGACGATCATCGGCGCAGATACTCTTCAGGACCTCTATGAAGAGCTCGATCGTTTGGGCTTTGATCCCAGACAAGAAATCAGAATCAACAGGACTATGAAGAAATCCTTTGTCTTCGGCAACAATGAAGTTGGCATGTCCTTGGGACTTGCCCGGCTGAATGTGGGGCTCCTTGGAAAGGAAGTGGCCATTGATGCACATGTGGTGGAAGGACCAACTCCACTACTCTTGTCAGCCAAGTTCTTGCTGGAACATCGGTGGTAGTGGATTTCAGCTCAGGGAAGGCTTGGTTTCCAGATCAAGCTGTGGACCCGATCCTGTTGAGTCGAACCTCGAGCTACCATCTACTGTTGCCTGTGACTGGTTTTGCTGGCAATGCCGACATCTTGAAGAAGATGAACCAACCAGATGCTGGCGATGAAGAACTTAAGGTCTGGGTAACTACATCCGGGAAAAGAGGTACTGAAGGGGCTGAGGGCGAGCCGTCACAGCTCAAACACTAGGGACAGCTCCACCTGAGTCACGATGAGGGATTGGCTCCGACTCAGAGTGGATGTTGCAAACACCAATCAGTTTTTGAAGCGAAGCTTGATTCTCCGGAGAGTGTTTTTCATGTTGATAGCATTTGTACGAATCCTGAGAAGCCGACCGTTCCCTTGGACTCACGGCAGAGAGTGTTGTTTGTGGATCACTATGAGCAGATTCGAGCTGAAACGGTTTCTTGTTTCAATGGAATGGTTGGTCGACGGTTGGACTTGGTTGAAATTTGTGCCCCATGGGATACCCCGTTGTGTGATGAGTTTCTTCGGAAAGGGGGTAAGGTCGAACGGTTGGGAACCCATAATGGTTATGACTTGAGTACCAAGACTGGTTTGCGAAAAGCTCTCGAATTTCTGCGACGAAACAAACCTAGGAACCTCCATCTTTCTCCACCTTGCTTTCCCTGGAGCCCACTGCAGAACCTGAATCAAAACACTGAGGAACAGATTCAGTCTCTCCATGAGAAACGTGTCTTGGGTAGGAAGTTGCTCAGGAATTTAGAAAGGATTGCTGAGGTACAGGTGTACGAACTGCAAGGGGAACTCTCAGGAGAACAGCCGTGGAGAGCATCTAGTTGGCTGGAGAAACCATGGATGAAAATTACTAAGATGGCTGGGGGACGGTTTCGGGTTGATGGATGTCGGTTTGGAATGAAGAATCCTAGGACTGGGAAACCATTTCAGAAGAGCTGGGGTTTCTTTGCCACCAAACATGCGGTTCGGAAAGCGATTCAGTTGACTTGCAATCATGACCATGACCATGACCATGTTCAGGGACAACACACCGCGGGTACGGCTGTCTATCCCCAAAAGCTTTGTGAGGCTCTGGTTCGAGGAATGTTGGATCCCACCAAGGAATTTGCGCAGCTGTGTCATTTTGTTCAGAGTGACAAACCAGGGCTGGTGTTTGGGGAATCGGTTGCGGCTGATGAAGAGGACATCCCTATTTTTGATGATGGGGATATTCCCGATGATGTGGGCGACCCTGAGGCTTCTGATGTTCCGGATATGGAAAATAACCATAGGACTCGGTTGGCTAATGGGGAGGCTGTTCATGAACATGGTGGTGATGATGAACCTGTGGGAAACCATGATGAAGGAAGGGAGGAACCGGTTGACGGTGGTGGACCCCCGGGAGACCATGGTGATGGGGATGATGTTGGGGAGAACCCAAGGGATGTGGATGAGGATGAAATGAAGAGACGAATTCGGATTATCCATCGGAACTTAGGCCACCCAAGTACGGATCTCCTGTGTCGGTTGTTGAAACAGGCTGGGGTTGACAAACGGTATGTGAAGATTGCCCAAGAGTTCGAATGTGATGCTTGCAAGAGACATGTTCAACGTAGACCCAAACTTCCTGCGGCTCCCATCATGATCACGGAAAAGTGGCATACGGTTTCCTTTGACACGTTTTGGTGGTGTAACCCCTCAAAGGCTGAAGGTGACCCTACCAAGTATGTGTTGGGAATTTCCTACCTGGATGAAGCTACGGATTTGCATGTTGCCACGGTCATGAGGGAGGGTAAGAGCATGCCTGCTAACCTGACCACGGAGGAGTTTTGCAATCGGTTTGCGAAGGATTGGCTGCGGTATTTCCCTAAACCTAAGGCGGTTCGATGTGATGTTGAGAGATGTTTTGTGAGTAGTGACATGCTTAGATGGTTGGAGGATCATGCTATGAAGGCTGATTTTATTCCCGGGGAGGCTGCTTGGCAATTGGGAAAGCATTCTAGGCATCTTCATACTCTCAAACAACAGATGTGTAAGCTTGCCGAAGAGCTTGGGCCTAGTGTTTCCACCGAGGAACTGCTTGCACTTTGTGTTTCTGCCAAGAACGAAACTCACAACGTCCGTGGCTATTCCCCCAATCAGTGGTCTTTTGGGCAAAACTCTGACAGGGTGTTCTCGTTTTTGGAAATGTATGACAACATACCTGGGATGAGTAGTCAACACCCCTCCTTCCATGAGAATATTCAACGCATGTCAAGAGCGAGAGAGATTTTCATTCAGTGTGACAGTGCTCGACGGATTGCTAGGGCGGCCCGACACAAAACCCGGAGTGATCAACATTTTGAAGTGGGGATGTTGGTTTACTATTATAGGAAGAGTAAGGGGAGGGCTGCGAAGGTCAGAGGTCAATGGTACGGACCGGCGAGAGTCACCATGATTGAGAAAACTTCCAGTGAAGAGAGGGGACGGGATGGATCAGTCATTTGGATTACCCATGGTATCACCTTGTTGCGATGTGCCCCTGAACAACTTCAACAGGTTTCTCGGGATCTTAGGGCGGTTGATCGGGAGTTGAATGGCACGTTTGATCCTCATGACATTGCGAAAGGAAAACGCCACTATCATGATATCTATCCTGAAAAAGATGATCTGATGAAGGACATTGAGAATGATCAGGATACGGTTTGGGATGCTAACCCAGATGAGCTGGACTTTGATGAAGCTAGGTTTCGCCGTGATCAAGAGGCTCCCCAGCTTAGACGAATCACCGGAAAGCGATACGTCCATCCTTCGGAACGTGAAGTCATCAGTGCTCGACCAGATGAGCTCTCAAGTGGCAGCCAAGTTCGCACAGCTCCAGAAGGCGAAGAAGACTCAGGCCGCCGTGTCAGCCAGCGAGTTGACCCTGGAACAGTTGATGGACCACAAGATCCACACCGGAAAGAACCAGGGAGAGAAGTTCATCGATCTCTGGAACAACAACCAGGGCTATGTGAAGTGGAGCACCGACAACCTCACGAAGTCCCCGGATTGGGCAGCATGGATCCGCTTCATCGAGTTGATGACAGACAAGGAGCTCAAAGACCTGGGAGCCCCAGTGCAGGAGAACCTGCCAGCTCAGGCAAAGGCCAAGGCCGCTCCCAAGAAGATCGACCCAGCCAAGGCGAAGGGACCCATTATCGACCATTTCGAGGATCCAGACCAGGACGAAGACTGGGAAGGAGTCTCGGACCTTGGCTCTACCGCCGAGATGAAGTTGATCATGGCACGTCAGGAGCAGACCGACAAGAAGTTCGAACAGATGACCGAGATGTTCATGCAGATGTGCCAGAAGGTGGAGCAGATCGAAGTGGTGACTCACCAGGTGGTGCAGCAGCTGGAGAGGACCCACCCATGAGAGGTAGAGAGGGCCACAGCCGCAGTCGTTCACCACTAAGGGACGCTGATCGCATATTGTTTCATGATGATGATGAAAAGGAGTACCCCGGAGTTGAAATTGTTCTGACGGTTGGAAGTAGGGATGTTCACTCTATGAAGAAGGGTAACCAAAGCTGTTGGGTTGTGAATCAACAGGCTAAACGAAGTGCGGAAATCAACTTCAAGAACCTGTCTGACTCGGAAAAGGAAGAATTTCGGGTTGCGAAAAGGAAGGAGATTGACTCCTACATCGAAAACATGGCCATCGAAATTGCGAAGAGTCAAGGGGTTGATCAACAAAGAGTTTTGGGGATGCGATGGATTCTGACTTGGAAACCTCAAACCAATGACCAAGGAGTTGTGGTAGGTAGAAAACCTAAAGCCAGACTCATCATCAAAGGGTTTCAGGATCCGGACCTTCTTCGAATTCAACGGGATGCCCCTACTTTGTCAACTACGGGAAGAAACATGGTTCTTACGGTATGTGCTCATCGGAAGTGGAAGGTGTGTGTTGGGGACATCAAAACGGCCTTTTTGAATTCTGATCCTACGGAACATGAGCGTGAGATCTATGGCGACCCCCCGGATGATGTGAAACAAGAGTTGGGAATGGATGCCAAAGATTTGTTTCGGATTCGGAAGGCTATCTACGGTTTGCTGAATGCCCCCAGAAAATGGTTAGATAAATTGGCTAAGGAGCTGACCAATTTGGGATGGAAACAGAGTGTTTTGGACAACTGCGTTTGGAGACTTTATGATGGTACCAATTTGGTTGGTGTTCTTGGTGTTCATGTGGATGATGTTGTTTGTGCTGGTGAAGGAAAGAAGTATGAACAAAGTGTTGGTGATCTTCGACGTATTTTCCCTTTTGGTTCATGGAAACGGGCTGTTGATGAGAAGATTGTGTTTTGCGTTGTTGAGATGGAACAACGGAGTAATGGGGAAATTCTGCTGAATCAGGAACGGTTTGCTATGGGTCTCAACGAAATCAACCTTTCCCATGAAAGAAAACAACAAACCGATGCGGAAGCCACGGAACTTGAGAAAAGATCTATGAAGGGTCTCCTTGGTGGTTTGGCCTGGAGGGCCACCCAAACGGCGCCTTGGCTATCGGCTACCACGTCCATTTTGCAAGGGTCTCAAAAGAATGCGACGGTTCAAGATTTGTTGTTGGCTAATAAACTGTGTCGGTTGCAACGGGCTAAGAGTGATGTTGGTTTGACTTTTACCACTGAGATCGAACAACCTTTGTTTGTGAGTTTTTGTGATGCTTCTCATGCAAATCGTCAAGACCTTAGCTCTCAGGGCGGAAACTTGACTTTGATGACGGATGCACGGGTGCTTGAAGGAAAACCCTCACCTTTCAGCATCATCTCATGGCACTCATGCAAACTCAAGCGGGTTGCTCGGTCGTCAACATGTGCTGAGGTCCAATCATGTGGAAATACTTATGATGAGCATGAATTTTGTAAACAGTTATGGTATGAAATCTTGAATGAGCATGGTGTTACTTCGAAAGACTCTGATGAAAAGATTGCTACTATTCCTGGTTGTGTTATTTGTGATGCGAAGAACATGTATGATAGTGTTAATCGGATTCTGAGTTCTGGTTTGCAGTTGGAAGAGAAACGGTTGTGTTTGGAAATTTTGAGTATTCGGGAAAGAAAGAAAGCCATCAACACCCCCCTTCGATGGACGGACAGTGATCAACAAATTGCTGATGATCTGACCAAAAGTTTTTCTGTTGACAAGATCTTGAGAATTCTTGAAAACCAAAAGCTCTCTGTGATCTTTGATCCGCACTTCACTTCTGCTAAGAAGAAGAGGGCTAGTCGGAACAGTTGTTTGAATGGAGAATCAAGCCTATATGCACAGAAGCTAGAAAAGTTTTTCACCGGTGAAAATGCTGGTATCCTGAACTAGCCTTCTGTGCATCCGTTAGTGCTGCGAAGCTCTTTTGGCTAGAGCTGTGACGGTACCCCTGTTTGCGCACTAAAAGGTGTGTGGGTCGCGGCACTCGTTGGGACGGTTGCCATAGTTCACCTACGTACCTGACCACCTGTTACCATAACCACCTGGGAACCTATCACCTTGTGTTGGTGACCAGTGTCTTGTGAGAAGGGAGGACCACCAGGCCGCTGCCAGTGATCGTGGGATCGACACCATCATTAACCATTGCTTTCCCTTTTATTGTTGGTTAATATCCATCAATATTAGTTGGTTAATATTGACTCATAGCCATACTGGCGAACCATCCTCATTGTCAAGACTGCACTAAACTGCACTCCGGGCCTTGCTGGGAACGGCAATTTAAAAGATACAAGCTTGCCACTTTGCAAGGTTGCCTATGAAGCACTTCCCTATCATCAAAGCTTGGAGCCTCTACACTGTTGACAGATCCAAATTGGATGCTAACTAGCCCTGGAGTAGTATGGTTTAACAGATTCTTGGAGTTTGATTATGAAGATAAGATATGATAGTTTATCAGTTTATCATTACAGTATAACCTCAGCAATCAGTGACATTTAGTTTCTTGTTGCTCATTTTTGGTCATGAACTCCAAAGGTACACATACACCAGCCTGTAACTACTATCAACAGGTCAATGTCATTGCGAAAGTCATGATCATATTTGTTCATTTGATTTTCAAGTGTTTTGCTTTTTGGATCTTGACTGATCATTATAAATTCGCCATCATTACCGCTACGATTTATACACGATCGTTATCTGACAATTGTCATTATTGTTGGTTATAGTTGGTTGCTACAAGCAACCTCTACAGTGAGATCATGTTAGATTACACATGTTCTACAATCCAAATTTGTCACATGCTTTCAATCAGAATTGACATGAACCTGCCGATCTAAGGCTATTCACATCAATCGTTAAACGTTAAGTTCCAGATTCATTGTATTTAAGGGAACATTGACAAACCCTCCCAGGGATTGGATATCATCATCATCATCATCATCATCATCATCATCATCATCATCATCATCATCATTCAAAATCACGAATCAAACATGTCCATCGACAATCTATCTCGCCCTGTAAAAATGCAAAATCCATGCCATATAAGATGATATCATCAAGTCTGACTATCTCCTTGTACATCCGGCGAATCTGAACATGTAATGATATAACACTTGATGCGACTAGTTGGCATTGCCCCGTAGCTCCCACTTTACAGGGATAACATCCCTGGCGCCGCAGCTCCCTCCCGCCGCAGCGATTCATCGCTCGCCTGGCCCACTGCGATAGAATATCATCGGAGCTGTCGGAACCACTGAGCCTGCGACGAGGTACGGTAGCACCCACCAAGGGCCGCAAGGAGAACCGTCCAAGAATGGTGAAGGAACCTGAATTAAGGGGAACCATCCCAAACTTTGGTCATTCTTGTCAAGAAATTGCCCAAAAATATGCTCAGAACATGACCAAAACACTAGTAACATCACCCAAAAACTATGCTCTGTGTGGTGAGAACATGATGCAAGGGAAACCATCCAATGATAACCACGAGTTGTTCCTTGACTCAGCCAGGCACCAAACACAAGAACTAGATGTGTGTATGCGGCAATGGTAGATCCAGGGATCTATAAACCACCATCAGCTTCAGCAGCTACCTAGCTACCATCTACAATACGAGGTCTCTTAACTGTGGGGTGATCCTACTAGAATGCTTAATTAATGGTGATCCTAGTGATCCCAGTTAGCCATAGAACATAGAATGAAGCATTATCCCGTAATTAAGGTTAACTATGTGGCACCACTATTATTAAAAGCATCATTAATAGCTGGATTTACCAGTACTAGTTGCTTCTAGCTGGTCATCACCTCCTACCATTAGATATTAATAACCATCAGTAACCATGACAAACCATCAACTTAACTTCACCATCAGTCACCCATAATACAGCCATTAGTCCGCCATTAGTCAAGCATAGACTTGGCCACTAAAAGTCATGGTCAATGGTGCTTGAATACTAAGAATTTGATGCTAACAACTACTAACAATTAACAGCCCTTACTAACAAATGGTTCTTTTTGGCTCTCAGTCAACCATAGAATTAGCCACTAATAGCTGGTTCTGTTATTAAATGGTTTTGTTGGTAAACCAATAGTGTTGCTATCATTGTTCCCTATGTCAACCATTCTTAAACACCCTGGGTTAACCATGGTTGAACCATTGGCTACAATTAGCCAGCATTATAACCAACCACACGGAACCATGAGCCACAATATATAGTGGTTAAAGCCAGCATTATAACCACAAATAACCACTCTTAACCATTTACAGCCACTCTTACAAATTGTTACTTCACAATATTGCTCATGAATTGTTAGCCATATTAGCCATCAACCAACCATTGAACACTAATTAACCACTATTCTCCATCTATTCACCAACCATTCACAGCTGCTTCCTGTTGCTTCACCCAGCTGCAGGGTCCCATGCTGCCTCATGGGCGTCAAGGCCGGGGGCTCCACGGCCCTTGGCCGCTCGTTGCCCCAGGCGGCGTAGTAGATCCGGCTGCGCAGCAGCGACCTCGGCGGAGGTGAGCCATGAGGCGTGGCAGCGATGCGTGGCATCGGGGGCATTGGATGCATTTTTTGAATGATCAATCGCTATAGGGCATGTTATTAACCCTTAGAATGCAGTTATTAGCATGTTATAACCCCTAGAATCAGATATCTTTTGATGATTGAATTGATTGAATGATCAGATTTGATGTGTTTATGGTTTTTCATTTGCTTCACTAGCTATAGTTTATCTGGAAAGGAATGATGTATATCTGTCGATTTGATGCATTTTTTCGCCAGGTAAGGGTTGTTAGATGAAATGATTAAGTATAATTTATGTGGATACAATCATTTAATTCAGTTGATTTGATTGGAATCATTTTTCAGATTGATTGTTCGTTCATTAACTCTAGTTTATCGGATAAAATGATATTTGTTGATTTGATTCATTTTCACATCGATTTGATTTGAATCATTTTTTTCAGATTCATTTTGGCTCACCAATGATAAAATAAGATGTTTTGGCTCACTCATGACAAAATAAAATGATGTGTATTATATTTGCACTGTACTATCTTAATCCACCTGTCCCTGGACTTCCGCAACTAGCTGTAAGGGCTAGCAGCAATGATCCTTATACGCAGGAACGATGATCGTCTGAGAGGATATTATGTAAAAGGAACATATGTATCATCTAATGGTAAATTCAGCTTATTGGGGAGTGGCTCATCAGATAGTCATGACCTTTGAAGGGTCCAGGACATTCCAACAAGCTGGTTGATGATGATGGTTTATAGAGATCGATAGGCTGGTTGTTAAACCCACAACACTAATCAAATAGGTAAAATTATCATCATCAACTGCTGCCATGCCAAATGGGATCATTTTGATTAGTGTTGATGATCAACAGTTTGTCTGCAAAAAGATCATCGTCTTAGGGATGTCACCATAGGGTATCCACCCATGGTTGTGAAGATACAGCGTCGGAAATGATGGTTGTGAACAGGACAATCATGGTCGTTGCTGAATAGTCTATCAACCATGGTCAATCAACTTCTTGAGCATTACTGTATCATCCGCCATATCTATCCACTATGAACTGGCCACTTCAAAATCACGACGTGGCTAATCCTAATCCTAATCCGTGCAATCCGCGTTTTGGAGGGTAATCCTTCTAATCCGCAATCCCCCGGTGGATTACGACTAATTTGGGGGTTATTCCTGTCTCGCCCAAAGACGACAATACATTCCGAGGCGAAACATTTCTTCCGGTTCGGTTACGCGGATTAGCCCCCGAACGTGCAACAAAGGCTCGGACTACAGCTTTCGAAGGTTATTTCCGGGCAAACTGGAAAAGGGATTTGTCTCTTGAGAACTATTGGGACAAGGCCGCCACGGACTCCACCTGAAAAGCCTGCAGGAGAAGCAATAAGTGGGGAACCTACCAGCCAAGCAAATAACCCCCAAACAGGAAACAGAGGCTCCGACCACAGCTTTCAGGGGTTATTTCCGGGTATACTGGAAAAAAAAATTTCCTATGAGAACTACTGAGACAGGGCCTCCACGGACGCCACCTCAAACATCCGCGGGGGAAGCAATAAGTGGGGAACCTACAAGCCAAGCAAATAACCCCCCAACGTGCAACAGAGGCTCGGGCTACAGCTTTCGGGGGTTATTTCCGGGTATACTGGAAAGAGAATTTCCTTTAACAACTACTGAAACACCACCTGAAACATCCGCGGGGGAAGCAATAAGTGGGGAACCTACAAGCCAAGCAAATAACCCCCAAACAGGAAACAGAGGCTCGGACTACAGCTTTCAGGAGTTATTTCCGGGTATACTGGAAAAAAGAATTTCTTTTGAGAACTACTGGGACAAGGCCTCCACGGACGCCACCTGAAACATCCGCGGGGGAAGCAATAAGTGGGGAACCTACAAGCCAAGCAAATAAACCCCAAACGTGCAACAGACGCTCGGACCACAGCTTTGGGGGGTTTTGCCTGGGCATACTGAAGCAGGGAATTTTTCTTTTGAGAGCTACTGAGACAAGGCCTCCACGGACTCCACCTGAAAAGCCTGCAGGAGTAGCAATAAGTGGGGAACCTACAAGCCAAGCAAATAACCCCCAAACGTGCAACAGAGGCTCGGACTACAGCTTTCGGGGGTTATGTTGGGGTATGCTGAAGAGGGGATTCTTCGTGCGAGAACTATTGAGACAAGGCCGCCACGGACTCCACCTGATAAATCCGCAGGGGAAGCAATAAGTGGGGAACCTACAAGCCAAGCAAATAACCCCCAAACGTGCACCAGAGGCTCGGACTACAGCTTTCGGGGGTTATTTCCGGGTATACTGGAAAAGGGATTTCTCTCTTGAGAACTATTAAGACAAGGCCGCCACGGACTCCACCTGATAAATCCGCAGGGGAAGCAATAAGTGGGGAACCCTTTTGCAAAGCTAGTAAACCCCAAACATGTATCGTAGACTGGGACTTCGGCTTTTGGGGTTTAATTCATGGACCTTAGTTAAAGGAACCCCTTTGATACTGTGCTTTTCAACTCCTTGCCTTACCCACCACCCAAACGACCAAGCGAGAAACCTTAAACCAAAAACGCTTTCTGGCCTCATGTTTTCACGGAAGTGGGGTAAGAAACGTGAAAAACAAACCCCAATCATGCCCAAACAGCAGCTACCTGGAAAGCTTTAATCCGCAATCCCCCAAGCGGAGGCAATCGGTAAACCCCCTAATCCGCAATCCGGTGGGGGATTAGGATTGGCGGTGATCAGCCCAGATGAACGATCTGGGTGTATCCCTCCACGAGGAAACACCTCTTTGAAACACTAACAACTAACTTCCAGGTGAGACACCCTGCCATATCAGCTTTGCCATGCCGGCTTCATGCCGCAACATCCGAATGCATTTATTGAAGCAACAGCTTTGCTGGTGCCAACCTCCAATGTTTCGCTGCCTACGCTTTCACCAAAATGACTAAATCAAAACGAAACCACCATCAAAACAGTACTAACAACAAACCATCATGAACAAACACTCACAAATCCCAACAACTCCAAGCCAATCTCAACTCCATGAACTTGACTCCCCTAAGGTGTAAAACCTCATCAACCAAGGGGTCAACCTCCGCCCCCCAAGGTGCCATCCACCATCTGTCAACCTCGCTCCAAGGTGCATGGCCGTGCGCACGCTCTCCAGCATGACTTCCCCCAGCTGCCCG
This sequence comes from Symbiodinium kawagutii, assembly GCA_009767595.1. Classification (NCBI taxonomy): domain Eukaryota; class Dinophyceae; order Suessiales; family Symbiodiniaceae; genus Symbiodinium; species Symbiodinium kawagutii. The sequence continues at coordinate 157,420 of VSDK01018951.1, forward strand.
GTGACCGTCAACTTGCCACTGCCTTTGCTCCTCGAGGCCTCGACGAAGAGGAGCTGCCCTGGCACCGCGCTGCCATGGTGGGCATTTTTCAGGGGGGGTCCCCGGCGGTGCCCTCGGGGTTCATCCAGCTACCACGGTGAGATCCTAGGGAACTGACCCTAGATCCAAGTAGTGATGAGTGTTGATGGCAAATCATGGGACTGGTTGATGGCAGTACTGCTTGAGCATTGCTTCATGATGGATAAGAATGTTCAAATCATGTTCAATGATGGGAAATGATCAAGCAACAGGCTACAACAGCAACAACAAGCCACAGTGGTAGGGATGGATACAGCCAAGATCGAATGGTCGGCAGTATCGAAAGTAATTAATCAGAAATGTTGAGACTTTTTTCAAGTTGATATCTATGACCTATCTGAAATGGTACTGCACCCAGAGCAAGAGTGAATACTGTCAAAAACTACAGGACTCAGGTCACCCCACAAATGAACATTGGAGGTACCATAGTTGTTAAGATATTCAAGTCTCCAGTTGTGGTGCTATCTTTCTCGACTCCTACTAGTAAGTATGTGCCCTGGTCAAAACAAAATACGTGGGGTATCGTCGTCCCAACACGATGAAAGCATTCCTGAATTTGCCAGCCCCCTGGAAAATCAGCGGATTCCTGAAATTTGTCACTAAAAACATCTACAAACTATAAACGTTCCAAAAATCATCCCACTATAGTTTGAACATTCGGAATTTTTCCCCTGAGATACACCCCCACAGATTTCCTGAAATTCGTCACTCAAAACACCTAGACCTCACGAAAATCTTTGAACAATTGAACTGAACTCCACTGAAAATGCATCCATTTCATGAAAAACTGATGAGTTCACTCACTTCCATCCACTTCCATCCACTTCCATCCACTTCCTCCCCTGGGAAGCCCCTGGGAAGCCCCCCATGACACGTCACCCCACTGCGCCTCCCGTGACGGACACGCCCAGGCCCATGGCCACGCCCACGGTGAGGCGCTCGGAGACGTCGGGCTCGAAGACTTCGGCGCCCAAAATGCCCGGCAGATGCGGCACGTCCACGATGAGCCTCGGACGGTGGGACGGTGGTCGTGGGGTCCGTTGGTTGTTGGGTTGATTGATGTTGGTCCCTAAGGATGGAAGGGAGATATTCTTCTAGGGTTGGGGTTGGAGTTGGTTGAGGGGTTGAGTTGTTTGAGTGGTTCAGTGGTTGAGTGGTTGGTTGATGTTGAGTGGTTCAGCGGTTGAGGTTAAGCGATGTTGAGTGATTTGTTGGCTTGTTGTTTCTTTTAAGTCGTTTGGTATGTAAATGTTCGAACAATGAACAACTGGTATCTATGGCAACATGCAGAGGAGCAAGCTGTGAGAATCCCCGTCACGTATGAACACTATGCACGGCAAACTGCAAAGATTGCTGATCGGTCACCCAATCATACCTTCAAGTACGTATCATTGGGACTGACATTTTGGTTGAATCGCGATGTTTAGCTTCTTTCCCCCAAGACTCAGACTTTGTCATCACTTTGGGTTCATGGGAAACCTTGCGCACGTACACTGGCGTGTATTGACTAGTGGAAACTTGGTAAGTGATACCATTATCTCCGGTGGCTTGACCATCCCTGTATGATGGGAGATCCAGCTATTGCTAACACCTCCACATTTGATGGTGAATCACCAGTTGTTCATGCTTACACTGATGGATCTGATGGTGGTTGATTAAGAGGCTGGATCTTCCATTTCAAAACGATTGGGTAGTTGCGGGTGTGGCAGGGAATATTGACAGGAGTCCTGAATAGAATTCAACTGTTGATCAACCAATCCATTGATTACATCATTCATACAAGGCAGGGCAAGAATCAAAAAGCGATAGCTTACCGCTTACCTTTCTTAACTTGTCCAGAAGCTTGCCGTGGCACAACATTGTATTTGTGATATGAAGCTATGATAAACCGACAATTTCAACAACAGTTTTGCACAGCATTCTTGACAAAATGTGGCGTATTGAACAATTGTATATGCAGATGTACGTATATATATATATATATATCTATCTACATATACATTGTTCAATACGCTTCTTGGTCAAAACTCCAGACACCAAGTGAACATCCAAACAAACTGGAAATACATGCATTTGCTTCAGATTGAATTTCCAGGGATACTGAGCATCGATTCATGCTCATCCAACATACCCCAGCCAGCTACCCACTTCAACCAAGAAAACAACAAGCGCAACCACAACAATTGCTGACCTATACCATCAACGCATGTCTTAGGTATCTCAATCAAAACCTGCCACTGCCAACCGCCGCCCCCGAACATCCAATGAGCCGTACAAGAAGGGACCAACCCAGCGGCTGGCTGCCAAAGCTGGGGGTGGGGCGTTCATAGCCTCAACCTCAACGGCTATCAACCAAGGCAAACCACTACAGCATCACAAACCACAGAAGCACATCATCTGTATACAATGAACACCATTGGCCACTAACAAACAAGCGAACCATCAGAACCAGCCTCACCATCTACCAACTAGAACCAAGATCACTTAATCTTTGAAATTTCTTGTTACCCAAGCATCTAACTTAGATCACTAAGCTCCAACATGACCAACCATGGGTCAAGCCATTGGATCCCAACCACTGGACATGACCAACCAACCAAATGGAACTCCCATCCTCAGCCCCCATGGATCCCAGTTGCTGTCCATCTTTCAGCGTCACCTCATCAAGCTGGCTCTTCACGTCACCACCCGTGAGCTGCAAAGCTGCCCAACGGCACACCTGGCAACGGAAGGGAGATCTTTGAACGGGAGATGTCATGCAGGCTATGAATATCTATGGGAGTTTTTCAAAATAGGGGTACCCAAAAAAATGGTGGGTTTATTACTATAAATGATTAGTAATGGATGATTGGGGGTACCCCTATTCTAAGAAACCACCCTATGGATCTGAAGGGTTCATTGTGCTTGAGGCTGTAATGTTTCATGCTTCATCATGGCTACATTGGTTATTAATTAAGTGCTATAATATAATGATCGATTAATGGTTGATTGATGGTAGATCATGCCTTATTAATATTGCTGCTAAACAACCATTATCATGCCTTATTGATGGTAAATCATGCCAGCCCCTATCCATGGATGATGAATCTAGTGAAGCATGGCATGGTGTTAATCTTACTATCAATCATCAGAAATGTATTGCTACATATCTAGCTAGTTATCAGTTCATAAACAACTGCTGCTAAAAACCAGCAACCATCGAACCGCCATGGCTTCCTACGTCTCGTCACGTCGCTGTTCGAGGTCGGAAACGTTCCGGGGCACCTGCGCCAGGCGCCGCTCCAGGGTGCGCACGCCACCTGGGGATGAGCCACGGGGGGAAGTGGCTCTAAGGTAACCGCTTTGAGGTTGGTTAAGTATCAATTACTATGGTGGATAACATGATGATATCATGAACTTGAAGTGTTTACGGACGGATTCTTATGGTTTCTTCTGTTTTTTTTTATTTTTTATGGTTTCTTCTGGTTTCTTATGGCTGCTTGTGGTTGCTTCTGGTGACTATGAGTTGGTTAGATATAGTGGTAATAGTGGTAATGGTAATGACAATTAGCTCAATCCTAGTGGTTAACACTACCAGGGGTAGCATTAGGTACAAGATATTTTTTTTACAGTGGCAATGGTGATAGTATGAAACTACAATGGCAACCAAGGGTAAATATAGTGGTAATGGTAGCTAGGGGTCACTGGTAATGATAGATGTGATGATAGTTCACTTGGTAAGTTGGTGAAGTTAGTTGTAAGGATGGCTAGTTAACTGTCTGGTATGTTAGTTAACCAATTAAAACATAGAGACTGGTAATGGTAGGTGTGATGATCATATTACACCATATCAACAACTATAGGCAAAACTCGCGGTTGACCGAGAACATTTTATGCTGGTTAACCGGTATACAAAATATGACTAGTGGACTTGGAACCTACTTTAAGGTAACTAGGTAGAAAACTGCGCCTGCACAGTGAAAGTGCAATTCTCTGGGCAGGGTTTCCGGCTTAGGGTTTAGGGTTGGGAGAATACGGCTGCTAGTGTTGAAGTTGATCTTCATGCCCTTGATGATGTCAATACGGATGAGCACATACATGTTTGTCAGCCATGAGGTTATTCGGCCAAAAACCGAAAACGCACTAAACAATTCTCCAGGGAGCACATCCGGATCGGCCGGAGAAACACGTACATTGAGCATGTGTTGCTCTCTCGCAGTGTCGGAAGCAAAATCAGAAATTTCAAGATTGCCCCCCTCAATTGATGCGATAGTGATGGCGATCAAAAATGCTTGATCAAGAAGCTCTTCGCTTCCAGCAGGACAGGCTGCCGCAAACGCCTTCGCAGCTGGTAATTTGAGCGAATCCTCAAACTTGATGACACTGAATGGTGCAGCAGTATGGTCATTTGGTGCCGGGGTCATGTACGCTGAGATAAAGTTCTTCCTAGCTGTGACGAGCGGGTTGTCCCCAGAGGCCGGTGGACTCCAGACCATGGCCACTGGGCCATGGAGCTTCCCGTCGCCACAGGATCGTTCGAAACGGATCGCAGAGACAAGGGCAATCAACGCGTTGAGTTTGGCTTCAGCGCAGGGGCTCTATGAGATCCACGGCCGTATTTGCAAGCTCTGAAGAGAGCCCATGTTTGCAGAGCTTGAGCCCATGTTCATGATTGTTCATGTATATATGTACATATCTGTATGTATATAGCGTCAGGATATAAAAACAGTATACTCATGCTCCAGCATGCTTTTAAGGATATCCATACATCTACCTGTGAACATGAAACCTTGATGCAAACATATGTCATGTCTGATGATGTCTTGACACCTGAAAAAAATGCATAATTTATGTCATGCCCAAGAAGGTGGATCATTTATTTGCAGCCAAGAGGTACATGCTGGTGACGTAACCAGCGTGAAGAAGTAATTCATGGTGGGTGCAGTTCCTTCATGCTTGAATGGTTGGTTGTAAATAAGAATGGTTTGCTAACGAAGTCTGATGGAGGCTGGCTAATGATCCGAATGACATAAACACGAGCCTTTTGTCTTCATATCGTTGCAGACTAACAATCTTAATAATGTTGCAAACGCGTCTGTCAAATGGGTTCAAACGGCAAACAGTACAGTGTGTGGATGTCGAAGAATGTATATCAATGTGGATGAGGATGTCATGCCTATGATCCAAACCATGGTGCTATGTGCTTGCTTTGGCCCTATCACCTGATGATTGCGCTAGCATCGTTTGCTTGGCTATTGGCCGTCAAGGATCATGTTTTGGCATGTTCCTTAATGTATCTCTGTGTGCATTTAGAACGGCACGGTATGTAGGCGAACAAACCCCTTGGATTGGGATTCGAGTCAAGTGGTGAGATTGTTCAAAGGAATTTGCCCGTTGTACCTACAAATTGAAAGTCCATGTCCCTGTGGAAAACATTAAGCAAAAGCATCCAAGTTTGACCAAAGTAGGGGTATCCACGGCATCCATAAGCTTGCACCAATCAACAATAATGGTCTTGGAAGGTTGGATTGTCGTCACTTCCTTGGTTCTTGCCAATCATCATCTGCAGCTAGTACTAGCCATTGGCTAACCACCACTCACCAAAACTATCCAGTAACTAAACCTACATCAAGCATTGAAAACAATTTAAGTGTACTCCGTGTTGTTCCACCAAAAAACCACTGGTTGACCACTACTTGACCATTCTGCACCAATGCTAATCATCATTCTAGCCATCAAGTAACCCCTATACTGACTCCCAATCTCATTCTGACCATCAACAAACCCGTCCCAACAACCAAATTGCTTCAATAAACCTTCAATTAACCAGCAACTAAGCTCTTTTAAAATCGCTCTCATCATAAAAAGACCATCAACTAACCATCATAGTAACCATCATTATAACCCTAAGCATCCTTCTAACCATTAATTCACCATTATTGCCCGCCATCAAACATCATGAGCCACCACTCAAAGCATCAAACAACCCCTCGACCAAGTCCTCACATCTTTGCTTCAACCCGGGTGCTCTCCACGGTCCACTTGGTGATCAACTCCCGCAACGCTTCCGTAGTCATCTCCAGAGCAGGTAGAGGTCCTTCATGGCCACTGGGTTGCTCCGTCCTTGGAGCAGGGCGTAGTGACCGCAGGTTGACCAAGGAATGGGGTCATGAAGCAATTTGGAATGGTTATCATATACTTCTGGTGGTTCTTAATTATTATCATATATATTAAAGGTTATCATAATATGAATGGTTATATGAGTACTCATATACTGAACAGTATTATACAATATTAATGGTTATCATCGTATCGTTCTGATTAGGTTCTTCATAGTTGGTCGTTGATTTATTATCTATTAATATTGATATGATGGATTATATATATATATATGATTGTAGAATCATGTAATTTAATAGTTGGTTTCAACTGTTGTTTTAAACTATAAGTAACAATGACTAATTGTGAAAGAAAACAACAATCAGCAGTGGTTGAAATAATCATTTAGTGGTGAACTCCTATTACTAGCCAGCGAGTAATTGCTGATGAACCGGTCTTAATCATCATTGACCACTATCAAACATTTGTTCAACGCCAATCAAATATAACCACTGTCATCGTCAGAAAATATGAGAAACCATGTATAGGATTGCATGGTAACCATCATGAACCATTATGAACGGAACTAACCCTGGGTTTTCTTTGTTGGGAATGTACTGTAGCTTAGTAGGACACTAATAACCAAGAGATTACTTCAACAAATCATGGATGCCAATCAACACAGAATACCAGTGAGGTGATCAACGAGGGAATGTACAGTGCACATGATATAGGTCATCAGGAAACGGCTCCAACCAAGGCAAGTTCTGCTCTAAATCACGATCACAGGCTAGGTAGGAATCAAAAAAACATCTGGATCTGTCTAGCTATTGTCTAGTGCCAATGAAACACGCATGCATTCCTTTTTCGCAATGTTGGTTTGGAACACAGTTTGTGCCGCTTTTGCTGCTGTCGACCTCTCAACACCAAGCATTCTATGCTGCGCTTCCAGATCTGACATTTGAAAATGGTTCAAGGTAAAGCTTGGTTGGTGATTTGGGGGGATGATTCACCAGGGGTAGAGGGTATTGATCCACATCCACAACCATAATATGGCTATGGTTCAACTGCAAGTTGTTTTTACCTTGAACCATAGCCATATTATGGTTGTGGATGTGGATCAATACCTTCTACCCCTGGTGAATCATCCCCCCAAATCACCAACCGAATCCAGCTGTTGGGATGTCCGTCCAAAATCTTGGGATGACATGATTCATGACCCGCAGCCATGGAGGATACATATAATCATCATATAAGTGTACATATTTTTCCATATAAATACATATATTAAACAAAAATACATATATATATATGTATGTATGTATGTATGTATGTATGTATGTA
>VSDK01018963.1:0-20876 GCA_009767595.1 Symbiodinium kawagutii
GTGGGTATCAATTTCTATAAGATGAAGTCTGGGTACATCCTGGTACCGTGCCACCAATGAGCGAAGTTGGTGTCAGCACCTTGGAGAAGTGCGGAAAAGTTGTGTGATGTGACATGCCCATTGATGTCTTTGACATTCTTTGACATATTTGGCCGATTGTGATCATGATATGATTGGTGATGCCACCTGTGAGAAGACTTTGGCACTAGAGCACTTGTACTATTCAATTTTACTTGTTGATCTTGTTGGAAAAGCATGGAAACTTTTGATTGGATACTTTGTTCATTTTTTGCAGGCAACGCGCACAGAGACTGAACATGGAATTTGGAAAAGTCGTTTTCACAGCATTTTCAGCTCCTTCGGGCGTTCTGACGTAGACCCGACTTTGAAGTGTCGGCGCAGACCTCACAGTCAGCATGGGTGAAGCTGCAAAGAATGAGAGTTGTGCGATGTTCGCTCTCCTTACCACCTTGAAGATCCTTGGAGTTCTCCTCGCCCTCTACCTGTTTCTCTTTGGTCTTGACTTGATGGGTGGCTCCTTCAGCGCACTGGGCAGCAAAGGAGCTGGCGATTTGTTCACTTTCTCTGACAATCCCATTGCAGGTCTCATGGTGGGCATCTTGGCAACAGTCTTGGTGCAGTCCTCTTCGACCAGTACCAGTATCGTCGTTGGTTTGGTGGGAGCTGATGTCCTGTCGGTTCGTGGAGCTATCCCAATCATCATGGGCGCCAACATTGGCACATCCGTGACGAACACCATCGTGTCCATGGCACATTCAGGAGATCGGCTGGAGTTGGAGAGAGCCTTCTCCGGTGCAACTGTGCACGACATGTTCAACATGCTTTCAGTGCTGACCTTGCTCCCTATTGAAATCATCCTGGCTGCCATGACTGGAGAGGGAGGCTTGCTTTACTGGATCTCCAAGGGTCTGACAGATGCAATCATGGGAGGAGGTGGAGAATCTGACCTCACCTTCCCTTCTCCCACCAAGGAGATTGTGAGCCCCTTCACCAAGCTCTTCTTGAGCAAGGACAAGAACACCGTCAAGGCACTCTCTTTTGGTGCCCCTACAGCTGAGAGCTGTGGTGATGGCTGCACCAAATTCTGTGTCAGTGAGGGCATGAGTAAGGCTTGGAAGAAGGTCGCAGAAGACGCCTACGAGGCCCTGACCCAGTGCGGTGCAGGCGTTTCTTGTGATTCCGGCACTTGCTACACCGACGCAGGGGAATACTACGCCAACCACATCCGAACGGGCCAAACTATCAAAGGTGGCTTCCTGAAAGATGCTGGTGACGTGGCTGGCGGCATCATTGGACTCATCCTTTCCCTGCTTGTTCTCACTGGAGCTTTGTTTGTGATGGTGAAGCTTCTACACAGCCTCATCATGGGTCAGGCGAAGAAAGTGATCATGAGGGGTACCAACATGAATGACTACTTGGCCATTTTGGTGGGTCTGGGAATCACCATCATTGTGCAGTCTAGCTCTGTGACCACTTCGGCTCTCACCCCTTTGGTCGGCATCGGAGTTTTGCCTGTGCACAAGATGTTGCCCATGACTCTTGGAGCTAACATCGGCACCACGTTCACGTCCATGTTTGCGGCGCTTGCCGTCATGAAGGCTGGCAGCCTTCAGATTGCCTTCTGCCACCTGCTGTTCAACATCATCGGCATTTTGATTTGGTTCCCAGCGCCCGTGATGCGCAGGGTGGTGGTGAAAGCTGCTTGCACTCTTGGTTTCTATGCCTCTTATTGGCGCCTGGTGCCCCTGATCTACATCCTGGTGATGTTCGTGGCCGTGCCAGGTGTTTGCTTGGGCATTTCTTTGCTGTATGATGCCAGCATCATCGGCGGGATTTTGTTGACGCTGGTGGCTCTGGCAGCAGTTGCAGGCCTGGTGTTCTGGTGGGTTCGCTTGGGTGGCTGCTACAAAGTTGTGAGCCAAGAAGAGCGTGAGGCACGCCGTGCTGAGATGGAGGCAGAGATGGGAGTTGCAAAGGAGGAGGCTCCAGCTGCGGCTCCAGCTGAGGCTAACACAGCTGAATCAGCTGTTTGAGCACATCTTGGATCTCAACGCAGCTGCTGAGCTGCTGCTGTTGAAACAATTCTGAACTGATGAGCCGCATTGAGCTGCGCAGGGAAATCTCCCCGCGCGTTTTAGCGCTTGAAGTGACCTTATTTTTTTTCTGTTGGAGGAAGATGATGAAGATGAACTCTCATGATTTTTCTCATGATAATGGTTGACTTCTTGTTTGCATGGACTGCTTTTGTCAGAGAGGACTTAAACTTTACGCGTTTGCCCTGAGATAGCATCAACTTCCTTCAGAATTGATTAGTCGTGTTGCCGTGTGGTAGTGGGTTGCTCGCGTCTCCATGAGCCGTTGAGCAGACAACCATCCAAACATTACCTCACTGCAAGATTTGCAAGATCTCTTGGTAGGTTTTGCACTGTAAAGCAGTGCTTTTGCCTTGGAATCTTAGGTGACATACGTGACTCTAGGTGACATACGTGACTCATCTTGACTCACTGTGACATTTAGGAGTTTTAGATCGACAAATTTCGACCTTTTTTCCCCACAAGGCGAGGGCTCACCGCGTCGACCCTGGAGGGGAAGACCAGTGGCACTTGCATTGGTGGGTACCCTGTGGGTATCAATTTCTATAAGATGAAGTCTGGGTAAATCCTGGTACCCTGCCACCAATGAGCAAAGTTGGTGTCAGCACTTTGGAGAAATGCGGAAAAGTTGTGTGATGTGGACAGATGTCTCCTGTTTTCCTTGGCGTCCCAGCTGTCCCAGCTGTCCCAAGCGTTTCTTGTTGAAGGTCCTCATCCACTGCACTCGTGGAGACAATCGCTCCCCTGCGGTGGCGACCGCCGCTCTGGCTGCCTTCTTCGGTGCAGGCTCCAAGGGAGAGCTGTGTCGACGTGTTCCTTGCGAGCTGCAGGTTGATCTGATGTTTGTAGGCACTGATTGTCATCTGAAGATACGAAAATTTGATGACTGGTTCTTATATGCAAGCTGCTGCAAGCTCGAGTTCTGTCATGTGACGACTTGGCGAAGCATTGAGCGCAAGGTGCAAAAGGCATCGGCGTTTTCTCTCTTAAGGCTGGACGAAGGCAGAATGCGGATGCGGGTGCTGATGTCAAATAGACGACGATAACATATTACATATACAATTGATAGATAAATAGATCATATCATGAATATCATTTTATATTATGTATATTATGTATATAATACTAATGTAGTAGGCCCCTTTGATCCAGCTTTGAAGACTGCTGCCTGCTCCATGTTCGTTTCGTGATGCTCCATTCATGCAGATTGGTCTCTGACAATTTGATGAGGTCCATGTTCGGTATTCAGTGATATTCGGAGATCGGTGTACTGTATAGGGTTCTCGTGTGCTTTGCTATGCCTTGCGTCAAAATCTTATGGCTGGGCTCGTAAAGACGACAATGGAACATGTTCCGAGAACATCTTTAAACCACCCCCAGCCAAGCTAAGCCCAGATTTGTCTTTTCTCAGCCTCGCCAGGCTGGAAAAAAGTGATTTGCGAAGGCAGCTGAACGCCGCAGTGGTCATGGTTGGCAACGTGTGTTTTTGACCCTCGTTATTGTTGGCCATGACTGGTAGCCCCATTCTATAGGTATTCGAGTTACAAGCAGCGGTTGGATTCACTCAACGAGGACGAACCATTAAAATTAGAATTAATAAATTAAGATAAATTAAGTACATCCATGCAGCGGGGCTGATCAGTGTTGGCTCTCTTCGGTTTAGGTCAACGAGGGTTCCCAACAAACTCGATTCCAGCTATGAACAGTTCGCCAATTTTGAGGTTACATTCAGCTGGTATTCTCAACATTTCTCAACATTCAGCTTGAACAGGACATTCCGAAGATATTCTCAGGACATTCAGCTCCCAAATATGCTCCCATTCGCCACCAGCTATTCAGATGTTAGGGCCACGAGAGTAGCCACCAAGCTATTGGTCTCCAGGTGCTTGGTCGCTGCGTGGGCCTCAAGGTTTTCGAGGTCCTTCAAAATCCTCCAATAAGATGGCTATCACTAAAAGACTATAAGATGGCTTGAAAGCCTAAATTAATCCTAAGATGGCTTGGCTTGAGAATTGGAAACGCGGAAGTTTTGGGCAGCTTGAAAGACTCAATCTGACACACGGAGGGCCGGGGGGTGCTTGAACATGGCTGAGACAACTTTCTGCAACTTAACCGGACGTCTCTGGACGGCCTGAGCAGCGCATCTCAGGTTCAATGCCACCACGCGCATTGCTTGGTCCCTCGCCGCATCATGCAGTTTCTGAACTTGCGTCTAGATCGCAGAGAGGCAATGCGCTGAAATCACATAGTATCCGTAAAAATGAGAGTGCAACCATGTGCAAACGTTGTGATAATGTGGGCGCCATATCATGCACCATTGGGTTGCAATTATCAACCTTTTCTTCCGGTCCGTCATTATTCATTTGAGTGCTTTTGAAATTGTTGCCTCTTTTTGAAAAGGTCATTTAGTCCAATTTGGTAGCTGCTCGAAAATTCAACAAAATATGTACTCCTCGGCTCGGGTGACCAAACAGCACATCCTGCATCCCAGACACTTGCATAAATTGAAGCAGAGTCATAGTCTGGGATGCAGGATGTGCTGTTTGGTCACCCGAGGAGTACCGAACTACAGATATGGCGGTGAAATGTTGTCCCTTCCCTGGAATCACACAGGGGATCTGGCAACATTTTTTTGCAGCGCTCAACATCGAGCATTGCACACAACCCTTGGTGGCAACAATGAGATTTTTGCCCCCGCCTGGGTCATAGGTTCCAAAAATTTCAAGTCATCAAGATCCCAAAGCCAATCCCTGCAGAGATGCACTCCAACATAAGAATTGGTTGTTGAAATGGTTGCTCCTAATTCACCAAGCAGGATTCAATCTATCGATATCGGTGGTGCTTGGGGCTGATTTCTGTCCGACCTTGGTGCCTCAGGTTTTTTGTGACAGAGGGAGCTGGATGGCTGGGCCAGCTCAGAGTTACCCAGCTGCGGGGATTTGTATCGTCAGAGGTCCATACTGCTGCAATGATAGAGACTCAACATGAAGGAATTAATGTATGTCAAATCACATCAAAATAAGATGAATGTTCTGTGAAACCACACGGTTCAATGGATGATAATGCGTAGATCAATATTTCGACCTGTACACATATCATTGAACATGCAATGGCATGCACGCATGCTTGTGTGTGTGCGCGTGCACACGGTACTACTCAGAATATGTATGAAGATGTGCAAATGCATTTTTCCCATGTACCACAAACCAATTTTCTTCCGTGTCTCTTAAGTTTGTGGAAAAGAACAAACCATTTCAATTTGCCAGTTGTTTTTCGGCAGTCCTGAAGAAAAGTTCTTTTGGACATGATATGACACTACAGTTCATCTATAAATGTAGTCATTTCAGGCACCTACACTGGTAGATATCGACGCCATCAGGTCCCACTGGCACCCGGACGACACCGATTCGGATCTATCAGCGCTGGTGGTGCCACCACCGCGGCCGCGGTTGGACACCATTCGGGAGCCAGAGGCGGGTGAGGCGGCAGTCGATGGGACAGTTGAAGGGTTGGATGGTTGGAGCATCGGCGATGGTTTGTTGGATGGGTAACAGATTGGATTCAAATGACAAAACATGGCATCTCACATTTCCAACTGCCGCGTGGACAGGTGCAGCCTGGAATGTTCATCAGTGCCTCGGCCAAGCGAGCACGTTGGTCTGGAAGGATTGGCCACATGTTGTTTTCGACCATGTGGGTATGGGTCACCAAAAATGATAGGGGGGAAAACAATGATCGTTAAATGATGGGGGAACCAGGGGTACAGGGTTTTGACCCGTAGCCATATAGAATTTTACTGACTCCGTTACTAGAAGGAGGTTGTAACAAGTATCACACATTACTGTAATTTTCGCACAGGAGAACCGTCTCCACTTGTCCACAATCTTTGAGCCTGACCGCTTGATGCCGTTCTCGTTTGGGAGACAATGGGAGACATCACGGACACATACTGACACAGAGAATGAACATGAACGAAGCAAATCATAAAATGTGGCAAGTCATAACCTGCTGAATTTTCCTGTTGCAGGTTGCATTACATCCCGTGTCCAGATGTGGGAAGCGGACGCTGAAACCACCAGCCCCGTTCGCCCGGCAGGTGGCCGCCAGTTCGCCAGCAGTTTGCCTTCCTTGAGGCCCTGGTCGAAGTTGGCACAGCGCCATGCCATGTTCCTACACCAGGATGTGGGGGCCCCCCACGGGTGCTCGCCGGTCAGTGGTCACTAGCTTCCCATGGTCACTCGTTTCTCGGAGTTTGTGAACCGCTACAGGGCGTAACCATGGTCATAAGCCCAGCTGATCCCAGCTGCACCTCCAAATATCCAGGATACCAATGAGTGGTCCTCCCAATGGATCCCAAAAAGGATCTGGGATTTTCACCGAGTCACAACGGGTGACCTGTTGCGTGATCACTGCCAGGGTGGCCATAGAGGTCCTTGCAACCATCAACCAACATGATGCAGGCAGCTCAACATCACCCACATCGTCAACGTCACCAAGGCATGTGACACTCGCAGTTGTGTCGTTGGCATGTTGACGTTTGGACCGTTTGAAACCTCCATAATCAACAACCAGGATAGTGACTCCACAAGAATGAATGAACAAGGATAGCACTATGGCACTATCAACAAGCAACAATAATTAGTGATAGAAGAACGGAAGAAAACCATGTCAACCATGTCATCATGTACTACATGGTGGTTTCTCATGTCATCATGTCCCCTATTTTGAGAAACACCCATATCACTGCACCCATCCGAATCAGGAGCCGAATGTGTACGAGGGCGAGTTCAAGTATCATCAGATGCCCATCGAGGAGCGACATGTGGCGCCAAGCAGCTGATTACTGGAGCGACTCCGGTGATCGAATGTCGTAGTGGACAATCACCAGAAGGGTTTATTGGACAGAAATCCCTTGGTTCTCAATTTTTTCAAGTGATTTCAATCAATGTAGGAAATCCCTGGGTTTTCATTGCTATGTCACCAGAAGGTAATCTTTGTGATACACAGTTTTTTGGACATGATGAGCATAATTTCTGTGATGTTTCATTTTGTTTTTTAAACCTGACTCCAGTACTCCAGTGCCATTACAAAAAGAAGAGAGCGGGGGATAATACGGGCCGCATTTTTTCATGGTTTTTGATGGTTTTTCATGATTTCTAAGTGCTTGTAACAAAGATTAGTTCAATAAGCTTAAAGTATGTTAATCCCTTGCATTCAACTCTTAAAAACATTGATAAGACCATGATATGAGAATTCGACAAAAGTGTGTCAATTCATATCTAGTATTCGGGTGGACATGTCGGTTTTCCAACTTGTAGGAAACCTTCACAACCGAAAGGGGACGACCCAGCACCGATCCCCCCCAAACCTTCACAACCGATAACATTGTAACAACTACCAAACCTTCACAACCGATAGGGGACGACCCAGTTTACCACATGGCCACTTTTGTGAAACAGACTTTTGTCCGCTACTCATATCCCTAGAGCTTCACAATGTGCAAATTTCTGTACTCGTTGCTTTTTTCGGTGATTTCCGTCCTCTTCAAGAGAAAGTGTCCAATCACTGTTTTGCTTAAGCTGTCCACTGTTCAATCTCAAGCGTTCATGGGTGCATCCCTGCCAGCTAATTTCCGTCCTTTTCCTGTGGATTTCCCTCCTTTTCCCACGTATTTCCGTCCTGGTGTTTTTGAGATCAAAAAAGTCAGAATGGCTATCCCGATGATTGAGGGACCCTGATTTTTCAAATGTCATCGTACTGCAATTCCGTCCTTTTCCCCAAATTCCGTCCTCAGGACAGAAATTCCATAAAGGGATGAAATTGGATACCAATTCGAAGATCCAGGTCTATCTATCTATGTCTTCAAAATTATCAACAAATACCAAAGGGTTGTTACATGTATTCATGGCTGTTAGATTTTCACAATACCCAAGTGTATCCTATTATGTGCTTATGCCCGGCTTCCTACCCATGAAAGCAGTTGCTGGGATAGCCAAATCATACGTAAGCTAGTTGGGTTTATGTATATTATTGTTATTAGTTGAGCCACATGGCTCGCTAGAGCCTAACTACCCATGGCACAGGCTGTAGCCTGTGAAGATCTGGTTGCAATCTATCATGTTTTTGCATTTAAGGCTTACTACTTATGGATAAAAGTGGTTTCATGCCACATGCAGGACATTGCCACTTCATTGCCATCTATCATGCACTTCTGTCTTGCTAGCTAGGGGATTGGCTGCCACAGGATTGGCAATTGTCTATTGCTTGAGTTGGGTTCGATTGCAAAACTCGTGCATAAGTACGCATGGGTTAGGCTGCATTCTATTGATTCCTGGTTGCCATCTATCATGGATTTCTGCCTTCCTTCTTGTAGAGCTGGGTCATATGGGATGACGCGCATTGTATTGCTACCTGGTTGTATTCTCTGTTGAGCTAATGCCTAACTACACTACACACGGGATTTGGTACTGCTACTAATGTTTACATTTCTGATTCACTTGTTCTTAAATTTGATGGCAATCTACATGCCATTTTGGCAATGGAATCCCCAAGTGGTGGTGACACTGTGTCAAGCCTTGGTCGGGTTCCCTTCTAAACTTAATACCTAAGTACCCATGGGTAAAGCTGCATTTTACTGATGCCTGGTTGCAATCTATCATCGATGTTTGCCTTCCTTCTTATAGAGCTGGGTCATATGGGATGACATACATTATATTTCTACATGGTTCTATTCTGTGGCCTGTTAGTGCCGAAGTACACACGGGATTTGCTGCAGCTAGTAATATCTGCAATTTTAGTTATCCATGTCAAACCCAAATTAATTTCAAAACTGATGCCTGCATTCAAAATGGAATATTAGCAATTTAATTTTGCCATTGGCAATTTGAATACCATATTTGCAACGAGATTCCTAAGTGGCATTCCCACATGAAATTGCAAATTGGAAACTATATGTTGATATTTTTCAATTTAAGTAAATATTGGCAAATTACTGCCCAAGGAACTACCAAGGATCAAACAGCCAAGCAAGAAATCCAACAATTCAAGAGAGGAAAACTCTGAAACATCAAAACACTGCATTTCTACAAACGTCGAAAAATGGCGCCCGTATTATCCCCCTTTCCGAAAAAGAAACATATCAACCTCCGAGCGTGCCACATGGTCACTCTTCATTTGTCGCGGAAGTTGTTTTGCAATGGGTGCGTGATGCGCTGCATGTGACCCCGCATGGATTCATCGCGCCGCCACTGACATCCACTGACTTTCTTTTTGTTTTGCGTCCGGGTGTTGTTGTTGTTGTTGTTGTTGTTGTTGTTGTTGTTGTTGTTGTTGTTGTTCCTTCCGATTGGCTCAGGGCCCGCGCGCAGGTCTGCGCGAATCACAAGGGTACGGCGAGGTCATGTGTGTTTTTTGTTGGTGGGCGCAGCATTTCGTGCGCGTGACTTGTTTGTTTTTTTCGCTGTACGGGTGTATGTGTCGGGTGTCTGTGGGTTCTTCACGTTCGTTGCGTGTGTGTTCGCTGTTCTGCTTCATGCATTGTTCGCTACATGTTGGGTGTCTGTGGGTTCATTACATGAGCATAGATAAAGACGGCGTGGCTGTGGCAGTAAAGATCTGGCAGCTCCATGATGACAACATCGAACATACCATTCATGATCGAAACTCCAACAAGAAAATTTATGTTGAGAAGAGAAGGTCCCACACCCATTTCGTACTGTAAATTACAATAGAAAAGCTGCTTCATTCATGACAGCCGCGGGCCGACACCCAATCGGCGCGTTGTTGTTGTTGTTGTTGTTGTTGTTGTTGTTGTTGTTGTTGTGAAAAGTACAGGTTGTATTGGTAATCCAAGCTGGGACCGGGCAAGCGTTTCTGGCATCGAATCTCATTGGCTACCGACAGAGACACCTGTTGCAACCAATGCCCCATGTAAGATATGTAACTTGGAGCTGCATTATTTCATCTTAGCTGCAATGCTTTGTCAGTTATTATTAAGTTTTCACTTGCAGCATATATGGCGTGTGTGGTGAAATTCAAGACATGTTCAGGTGGCTTTGTCACACTATGCATCTCGTGCGTGTATATATGAAACATGGTTTGCAATTGGCTTGTCAACGGCTGCGAATTTCAAACTTGGTTGCTAGAATGTGCAACTGCACTCCATGGATCCATATCCTTGTTAGTTAGCCGGTGCAACCAGCTTGTTGGATTTTGTTGGTTTGCCTTTGAGGAGCGTGATCCAATCCATAAGTGTGGGACAGCAAGTTTCAAGGTTTAGATAAGAACTAGACGAATGCTGATTTTTTGGCTTTGTGCATTCACAATATGACGAGTACAGAAACAACACCATGACATCACACATATCCGTGCTGTGTTGAGTTTGAAACATTCATGAAATTGATTCAGAACATGAAGTTTTGGGTGAATAGTTTTGTGCTTGGTTATTACCTTGTATAAGCCAGCATCAACCATTGTTTATATCTCGCCACTCAAGATGAAGCGCAAACCATTGTCAACAACGTTTGAGGGCTTTTGTTGGTGATGGCCCTTGTTGGAGCCATGATTGAACTTGAAGAACGATGACGACGCTCAAGTCAACTGGATGTTTACCTGCCATTAGCCATGTTGGTGATGAACCCTCGTGAATCCATAATTTTTATTCACCACTATCCTCCGTCATTGACCATTATCAACCATTATGCAATGTTATGCAGCATGACTTGCCCAACCACAATCAACCATGGTTAATTAGGCAGTATCAACCATAACGAACCCCAACCAAGCACTATCAACGTTATCAGCCGACCTGAGTCACCTTTCACCAGCCGAACGATGGTCACAGCAACGGCTTCCGCCGGACAGCCGCTCTGAAAACTTGCTCGATGCCTTGGAACCCACGTCAGCGCCCGATTGAGGGATGGCAGGGGGTTCCAGAGGCACAAGCTGTACTGGGTTGGTGAATGATTAGTTAGATTAATTGGTGGTTATAAACATGTTGGATTTTCTCCAATATTTCGGATGGCTGGGAACCACCAACTCATATTCATGATTTTGTATGTTGTGCCAGCTTGAGTGGCCTTTATGGAAGATCCATAGCGTTCGATGGGCCAGCTTGCTAAAACTTCCATGTTGCAATATTTTGAGTTCAAGTTGGTGCCATTTCGCCAGGGTAAGAATTCCATTCAGTCAACATGAGACAACCATATGAGTTTAACTCTTTGATCCTTTGGGCATCGGTTCTCATCAGTTGGGTTCTGATTTCAAGAGTCGCTGTGCAGGTTGGCGTTCCTTCACGACACCAGAAGCAATCCTGGTGTGAACCTGAGAGCCGCAGCCACAGCGTTGCCATTCTCACAAGTTCCCATGCCATGGTTGTTCTTTGATCTGCTGACGCTTGTTCGGTCATGTTCGGTCGTCTGTTGTCTTATGGTCCCAGTTGTTAATGCCATGGTAAGGACATCGAATGACCTGAATCCGATAGAAATCCCATGACGTCCAGGACAAAAATCCCATGACGTGACACTCGAGAACGCCCCAGCGTGCCCTTCAGGTGACGGCGCTCGCATCTTGATCCACTGCCGCGAAGGAAGGTCAAGGCTGGGAGTTGGGGACAGTTGCCGGACCGAAGGAGAGGCAGGTGGTTGGCAGGTTGGTAGGTTGGTAGGTTGGTAGGTTGGTAGGTTGGTAGGTTGGTAGGTTGGTTGTTTCTATGGTAGGATGGCTGTTTGGTTGGACGGTAGGTTGGGTGGTTGGTAGCATGGTGGCCATGGTTCCATGTCACTCATTTCCTAGCGAAGAATTTCGATGATGCGGGCAGCACCCCTGAGCTGATCATTTTTATGGATGGCCCTGGATGGCACAAGCATTTTTTGGATGGCTAACGCATTTGATGAGCATCCATGTTGGTACTCGCTGATCGGTTCCGAACATGGAAAATCCATCCCTTCATGTTGGGTCATCCCGTCCTGGCTCCCAGGTCTGTGGCAGTTGTGGTGGCCTACCTGATCAGGTGCGGATCGATACATCGTCCATTTGTCACAGGCACTTGGCCTTTTGCAACTTTCCTGGGTGGGCACCATAGTCACAAAGCAGGACAACCGTGGATTTCAACCCCGACATGTTGATGTTATAAGCAGCAATGGATTTGCTCATTATCACATGTTTGTTGAACATTATCACTTGCTAATAGATCCGTCATGTCATTGATGATATTTGTGATGGTAGTTGATGATCTTTAGTGATGTGCTTGGTTGCTTATTCTGTCATTCTGCCAAAGGTGAATATGAACCTACTGGAGCTATTCTGGTAATTTTCCTATAGTCCATGATCTGGAAATCCATACCAGGAAGGCCACGCACCAGTGACACACGCTATCTCGTGCCCCTTTGGCCCCCTCACGGTTGTACGGTTTTCAGAAACCAAGTGGGCGCAGGAGTCATTTAATATAATCATGATTATATGCATTCACCAGCAATATTGGCAATCAGTGACCATCGTTGACTGGTATATTATGTTCGCTATCAGGAAAGAGAAGCCGTTCAATATTATGATTGACCATATGGTTGGCATATCCTGCTTGTTATGCCCTATTTCAAAATATTAAGGACCATGGTTGACCAGATTGAATTATTAAGCATATTGTTGCTTATTATCCACCTTATTATTAATGCTTATGATCCCCATGGTAATCCATTAACCATTATTATTTACCCTTATTATTGACCATGTTTGTGGGCGCGTCAGCAGACGTATGTCCAACCATTATTAACCATTATCATTGAAACGGTCCCATTGTCAACCATTACGATTGACCATCATTGACCATTTTTCTTAACCAGACAGGTGTCCCCCTCTAATTGTCAGTGGTTATAATTATCATTATTGAGGTAATGGTTGCTCATCTTTTGTTATTGACCATTATTGTTAACCAGACATTGAATAAACTCAATGTTGTCTATTATGATTATTATCAACACTCATAATAAGCTCAATGAATAACCTCAATGTTGTCGATTATGCTTAATAATGGTTATTACATGTTCGTTATTATATGTAATAATGTTTGTTAATAATGGTTAAGAACGTTCTTATTAAACCAGAAATTAGATGGTAATAACCTTATGATTGACCATCACCAGACCTGCTCACCCCGCTGCGGTAGGTTCCAGCAGCTGTCGCTTGAGGAGGCGTTGGAGCTGCTTCGGAGGAAGAGGTCCGTGCCGTGCCAGCCGAATGCGAGGGTGCCAAGCCATGGTGGTGGATGATGGTTGGAATATGGCTATGGGATGCTATGGGTTGGTGGAGGGTGGTGCTTGGGATATGGATATGGGATGTTATGGGTCAATAATGGTCAAAAATTTATAACCAACCAAAAAGCATCGAAAAGGGGCAAGTGAACATGCCGACAAAGACTATTCTGTTCATTTTTGGCCTGTTCACCGACAGGGCTTTGACCCACAGCCATGTAGGTCAATGGATGCTGGTGATTGATGGTGATTGATGACCGTGGTTAACAATCGTACAGGGATATTGATGGTTGATTTCCATGGTTGTTAATAAGCTGGCCAAGGGGGCTCGGACCAGACAAGTACTTGGCTGGTTCGTGTCAATCAGCTGTGTAGTTGGTTGACAAGCTTGGAAATCAGCTGTTCACGTTTGATTTCCAGGGTTCAGCTGTGAATCCGCATCCGCTCCTTGGAAATCAGCTGTGAATCCACCGTGTTGGAAGGTGAAACTTGGCTCACCCCATGGGTGCTGAGGCCAGCTTCATGCGACAGCTACGTGTCTTTGAGGCCTCGATGAATGGCCGGCCATGATTCCATGTTGCACCGTGCTGCCAGGGACTCAATTTGAAGGGCAAGCAGTGGATGGGTTTGGTGGACCTGCTACACTGCCTGTGGTTGACATTGGTCAATCAATTGATGGTTGATAGTGGATAACACGATCGGACAAATTTCGGAAGTAAACAGCGGCATATAATAGCTTGAGTTTGATCAGGCACAAGATTGAAACGAACTGTTCACATGCAATCAATTTGCATGATAGTTGTCAGCTGCAGGTATGCCTGTTCAGTTCTTGGCTGAGAAACGAGTTGGAACTTCACATTGGAGTGCTCACCCTACCGATCATGTAGCAGGATGTAGCAATCTGATGCGGTTAAAATAGTGCAAATGCACTCCACTCTGCATACTATTAATTGTTCAGTCCCTCTCGATTTGCTATCTATAGTCAATAATTAGTGCACCATCTCTGTGT
Organism: Symbiodinium kawagutii; assembly: GCA_009767595.1. Classification (NCBI taxonomy): domain Eukaryota; class Dinophyceae; order Suessiales; family Symbiodiniaceae; genus Symbiodinium; species Symbiodinium kawagutii. The sequence goes on from VSDK01018963.1 coordinate 14,370, forward strand.
ACTACATACTTGTGCAATTCATCAAATCATCAATATGAACAACTCAGTGTTTCCCCATGTTTCTCCTTTCCGTGAGCATCATGTCAGCGCTTGTGCTGAATCATGCTTGGAATGGATTTGCATGTTTAAGTGTTGGTAAACAAGCGCGTTCATTCAACTGATCAACAGTTTTCATCTGATATGCAGGCATTAAGTAAAGTTCAAAAGTTGATGTTGAGTTTCTCAATTCATAACCGAATGAGGTTCTTGAGCGCAAGCAATTGCCTCAAGGAAGACGGGTAAGTTGCCTCAGATTCGGCGATGGGGCTTTGATATGCACAGTCTTTCAGAGAAATATTCATACCAGAATAGAGACGCATCTTTCAAACCCAATGTGCTTTGGACCAAGACGCACACTCAAATGCCATCAATCTATGACATTCTATGATCAATAGTAATTATTCATTATATTTCAGCGTTTTGGCTCCTTCAAGCGGTTTGACGCAAACTCGACTTTGGTCGACGCAGGCCTCACAGTCAGCATGGGTGAAGCTGCAAAGGACGAGAGTTGTGCAAAGTTCGCTCTCCTTACCACCTTGAAGATCCTTGGAGTTCTCCTCGCCCTCTACCTGTTTCTCTTTGGTCTTGACTTGATGGGTGGCTCCTTCAGCGCACTGGGCAGCAAAGGAGCTGGCGATTTGTTCACTTTCTCTGACAATCCCATTGCAGGTCTCATGGTGGGCGTCTTGGCAACTGTTTTGGTGCAGTCCTCTTCGACCAGTACCAGTATCGTCGTTGGTTTGGTGGGAGCTGATGTCCTGTCGGTTCGTGGAGCTATCCCAATCATCATGGGCGCCAACATTGGCACATCCGTGACGAACACCATCGTGTCCATGGCACATTCAGGAGATCGGCTGGAGTTGGAGAGAGCCTTCTCTGGTGCAACTGTGCACGACATGTTCAACATGCTTTCGGTGGTGACCTTGCTCCCTATTGAAATCATCCTGGCTGCCATGACTGGAGAGGGAGGCTTGCTTTACTGGATCTCCAAGGGTCTGACAGATGCAATCATGGGAGGAGGTGGAGAATCTGACCTCACCTTCCCTTCTCCCACCAAGGAGATTGTGAGCCCCTTCACCAAGCTCTTCTTGAGCAAGGACAAGAACACCGTCAAGGCACTCTCTTTTGGTGCCCCTACAGCTGAGAGCTGTGGTGATGGCTGCACCAAATTCTGTGTCAGTGAGGGCATGAGTAAGGCTTGGAAGAAGGTCGCAGAAGACGCCTACGAGGCCCTGACCCAGTGCGGTGCAGGCGTTTCTTGTGATTCCGGCACTTGCTACACCGACGCAGGGGAATACTACGCCAACCACATCCGAACGGGCCAAACAATCAAAGGTGGCTTCCTGAAAGATGCTGGTGACGTGGCTGGCGGCATCATTGGACTCATCCTTTCCCTGCTTGTTCTCACTGGAGCTTTGTTTGTGATGGTGAAGCTTCTACACAGCCTCATCATGGGTCAGGCGAAGAAAGTGATCATGAGGGGTACCAACATGAATGACTACTTGGCCATTTTGGTGGGTCTGGGAATCACCATCATTGTGCAGTCTAGCTCTGTGACCACTTCGGCTCTCACCCCTTTGGTCGGCATCGGAGTTTTGCCTGTGCACAAGATGTTGCCCATGACTCTTGGAGCTAACATCGGCACCACATTCACGTCCATGTTTGCGGCGCTTGCCGTCATGAAGGCTGGCAGCCTTCAGATTGCCTTCTGCCACCTGCTGTTCAACATCATCGGCATTTTGATTTGGTTCCCAGCGCCCGTGATGCGCAGGGTGGTGGTGAAAGCTGCTTGCACTCTTGGTTTCTATGCCTCTTACTGGCGTCTGGTGCCCCTGATCTACATCCTTGTGATGTTCGTGGCCGTGCCAGGTATTTGCTTGGGCATTTCTTTGCTGTACGATGCCAGCGTCATCGCCGGGATTTTGGTGACACTTCTGGCTCTGAAGGGAGTTGCAATCCTGGTGTTCTGGTGGGTTCGCTTGGGTGGCTGCTACAAAGTTGTGAGCAAGGAGGAGCGTGAGGCACGCCGTGCTGAGATGGAGGCAGAGATGGGAGTTGCAAAGGAGGAGGCTCCAGCTGCGGCTCCAGCTGAGGCTAACACAGCTGAATCAGCTGTTTGAGCACATCTTGGATCTCAACGCAGCTGCTGAGCTGCTGCTGTTGAAACAATTCTGAACTGATGAGCCGCATTGAGCTGCGCAGGGAAATCTCCCCGCGCGCGTTGTAGCGCTTGAAGTGAACTTGTTTTCTGGAAGATGATGACTCTTGCCATGACAGTTCCTGGCTATAGGCATCATAAGACGCTTTAGTATGCAATAGTATAGGCTGTACTGTGATGTACTGTGATGATATAGGGGTTTGTTCTTCGCAACATTTTGTTGGATTAGAGAGCGTCAGACTTTGACACTTTGCAAGACATGCCGCTAAACAGCATCAACTTCCGCATGAATTAGCTTTTACCGCAGTCTGGCAGAGGGTTGCTAGGGCCGCAAACGTTCACGTTGCTCAGCAGAAAACCATCCAACACTGCCACTGCACCAAGATCTCTTGATTTTTATGCGCTGATGAAGTAGCGCTTTTCTGAAGGATTCCATATGGTATGTCGCGGAGTGACATAATCCCGTGCGGGACTTCACAACATGTTGCAATAAGAAGATGTTCATGCCCTGTAAGAGCAAAGCTCTTATCTGGGAGCACTTTGGAGAAGTGCAAAAGTTGTTGTCGTGTCTGCTGAGCTTGCTGATAATTTCACAATTCTTGTTCAAATTGACTTGCAGTCCAGCTGGAAGGATGGACACGGATGGACACGTATGGACATGGATGGACATTGTTCTGACAGTGTTCATGGTTGGTCTCCGTTGTATTTCATTGCTCGATGATGCTCCATGATGCTCGATGTTTATCATTAATTCGTTATTTGGCTGTTTGATTGCATCTGCCATGCTCATTGCATCAGCAGCTGAGGCGGTCCCTTGCGGAGACGATTTGAAAGGAGGACGTGTGCGTTGTCCCAGGGAAAGTGCTGTCGAGGGACAAACACATAGTCCTTTCGTTACAAACACATGCAGCATCATCAATCCTTAACATCAGTTAGCCAGGTAAAGTATTGACTTCGTATGACTTCGTTAATTGTTTGAAGAAAATGAGGTGTGAGGTGGCCCAAAACATCCCAACCTGTAATTGTCTGATCTTTGAGCATTTTGAGCCATTTGGATTGTGTAGCAATGTGTAGCATGTTTCCCATTTCTTCAATGTTTGATGGATATCAAATTCGTGCTGACGTGTGGAAACATCAGTGATGCAACATAATTTCTGGAATGTTCAGCGTTTTGGCTCCTTCAAGCGGTTTGACGCAAACTCGACTTTGGTCGACGCAGGCCTCACAGTCAGCATGGGTGAAGCTGCAAAGGACGAGAGTTGTGCAAAGTTCGCTCTCCTTACCACCTTGAAGATCCTTGGAGTTCTCCTCGCCCTCTACCTGTTTCTCTTTGGTCTTGACTTGATGGGTGGCTCCTTCAGCGCACTGGGCAGCAAAGGAGCTGGCGATTTGTTCACTTTCTCTGACAATCCCATTGCAGGTCTCATGGTGGGCATCTTGGCAACAGTCTTGGTGCAGTCCTCTTCGACCAGTACCAGTATCGTCGTTGGTCTGGTGGGAGCTGATGTCCTGTCGGTTCGTGGAGCTATCCCAATCATCATGGGCGCCAACATTGGCACATCCGTGACGAACACCATCGTGTCCATGGCGCATTCGGGAGATCGGCTGGAGTTGGAGAGAGCCTTCTCTGGTGCAACTGTGCACGACATGTTCAACATGCTTTCGGTGGTGACCTTGCTCCCTATTGAAATCATCCTGGCTGCCATGACTGGAGAGGGAGGCTTGCTTTACTGGATCTCCAAGGGTCTGACAGATGCAATCATGGGAGGAGGTGGAGAATCTGACCTCACCTTCCCTTCTCCCACCAAGGAGATTGTGAGCCCCTTCACCAAGCTCTTCTTGAGCAAGGACAAGAACACCGTCAAGGCACTCTCTTTTGGTGCCCCTACAGCTGAGAGCTGTGGTGATGGCTGCACCAAATTCTGTGTCAGTGAGGGCATGAGTAAGGCTTGGAAGAAGGTCGCAGAAGACGCCTACGAGGCCCTGACCCAGTGCGGTGCAGGCGTTTCTTGTGATTCCGGCACTTGCTACACCGACGCAGGGGAATACTACGACAACCACATCCGAACGGGCCAAACAATCAAAGGTGGCTTCCTGAAAGATGCTGGTGACGTGGCTGGCGGCATCATTGGACTCATCCTTTCCCTGCTTGTTCTCACTGGAGCTTTGTTTGTGATGGTGAAGCTTCTACACAGCCTCATCATGGGTCAGGCGAAGAAAGTGATCATGAGGGGTACCAACATGAATGACTACTTGGCCATTTTGGTGGGTCTGGGAATCACCATCATTGTGCAGTCTAGCTCTGTGACCACTTCGGCTCTCACCCCTTTGGTCGGCATCGGAGTTTTGCCTGTGCACAAGATGTTGCCCATGACTCTTGGAGCTAACATCGGCACCACGTTCACGTCCATGTTTGCGGCGCTTGCCGTCATGAAGTCTGGCAGCCTTCAGATTGCCTTCTGCCACCTGCTGTTCAACATCATCGGCATTTTGATTTGGTTCCCGGTGCCCTTGATGCGCCGGGTGGTGGTGAAAGCTGCTTGCACTCTTGGTTTCTATGCCTCTTACTGGCGTCTGGTGCCCCTGATCTACATCCTTGTGATGTTCGTGGCCGTGCCAGGTATTTGCTTGGGCATTTCTTTGCTGTACGATGCCAGCGTCATCGCCGGGATTTTGGTGACACTTCTGGCTCTGAAGGGAGTTGCAATCCTGGTGTTCTGGTGGGTTCGCTTGGGTGGCTGCTACAAAGTTGTGAGCAAGGAGGAGCGTGAGGCACGCCGTGCTGAGATGGAGGCAGAGATGGGAGCTGCAGAGAGCAAAAAGGAGTCTCAAGTTGAGCCTCAAGTTGAATCTCAAGTGGTTGAAGCCCCTGTTTGAGCACACCTTGGATCTCAACGCTGCTGAGCTGTTGAAACAATTCTGAACTGACGAGCCGCATTGAGCTGCGCAGGGAAATCTCCCCGCGCGCGTTGTAGCGCTTGAAGTGAACTTGTTTTCTGGAAGATGATGACTCTTGCCATGACGGTTCCTGGCTATAGGCATCATAAGACGCTTTAGCACTCAATAGTATAGGCTGTACTGTGATGTACTGATGATATAGGGGTTTGTTCTTCGCAACATTTTGTTGGATTAGAGAGCATCAGACTTTGACACTTTGCAAGACATGCCGCTAAACAGCATCAACTTCCGCATGAATTAGCTTTTACCGCAGTCTGGCAGAGGGTTGCTAGGGCCGCAAACGTTCACGTTGCTCAGCAGAAAACCATCCAACACTGCCACTGCACCAAGATCTCTTGATTTTTATGCGCTGATGAAGTAGCGCTTTTCTGAAGGATTCCATATGGTATGTCGCAGAGTGACATCATCCCGTGCGAGACTTCATAACATGTTGCAACAAGAAGATGTTCATGCCCTGTAAGAGCAAAGCTCTTATCTGGGAGCACTTTGGAGAAGTGCAAAAGTTGTTGTGTCTGCTGAGCTTGCTGGCAATTTCACAATTTTTGTTTAAAGTCGACTTGCAGTCCAGCTGGAAGGATGGACGCGTATGGACGCGTATGGACATGGATGGACAGGGATGGACATTGTTCTGACATTGTTCATGGTTGGTCTCCGTTGTTTTTTATTGCTCCATGATGCTCGATGATGCTCCATGATGCTCGTTGTTTATCATTGTTTCGTTATTAATTTGGTTGTTTGATTGCATCCGCCACGCTCATTTCATCAGCTGCTGAGGCGGTCCTTGCGGAGGCGATTTGAAAGGAGGACGTGTGCGTTGTCCCAGGGAGAGTGCTGTCGAGGGACAAACACATAGTCCTTTCGTTACAAACACATGCAGCATCATCAATCCTTAACATCAGTTAACCAGGTAAAGTATTGACTTCGTATGACTTCGTTAATTGTTTGAAGAAAATGAGGTGTGAGGTGGCCCAAAACATCCCAACCTGTAATTGTCTGATCTTTGAGCATTTTGAGCCATTTGGATTGTGTAGCAATGTGTAGCATGTTTCCCATTTCTTCAATGTTTGATGGATATCAAATTCGTGCTGACGTGTGGAAACATCAGTGATGCAACATAATTTCTGGAATGTTCAGCGTTTTGGCTCCTTCAAGCGGTTTGACGCAAACTCGACTTTGGTCGACGCAGGCCTCACAGTCAGCATGGGTGAAGCTGCAAAGGACGAGAGTTGTGCAAAGTTCGCTCTCCTTACCACCTTGAAGATCCTTGGAGTTCTCCTCGCCCTCTACCTGTTTCTCTTTGGTCTTGACTTGATGGGTGGCTCCTTCAGCGCACTGGGCAGCAAAGGAGCTGG
>VSDK01018975.1:12751-36498 GCA_009767595.1 Symbiodinium kawagutii
AAAATGGTAGATAAAGGTTATAAGGTAATTTTCGTATGTCCTACTAATAAACTATTACAGGCTTTTGAAGGCGAAGCATTGACTTTAAACAAGTTTTTTGGAATTTCTTTTGGTGATGTAAAATTAGAACCATTTGATTATTCAGATTATGATGTCATAGTATTTGATGAAATATATTTTAGTAGTTTAAATACATATTGGAGAATTAAACAATTTGTAGAACAGAATAAGGGCAGTAAAATAATTATTGCGACGGGTGATACAAAGCAACTAAAACCCATACAAGCACTAACTAACATACAGGATTATGAAACCTATGCTGACCATGTAATTAATAATATTTTTCCAAATAGTATATTGTTAAAAGAATGTAAGAGATTACACACACAGGAGGACAAGGACAAGTTGAATAATATAAAGTATGACTGGTTTATCAATAAACTACCACTTAAGAAATGGATTGACAAATACTTTCAATATACTACTGACATAAGCGGTTCTAAAAATAACATTGCTTACTTGAATGATACTTGTAAAAATGTAGCAAAGGAGATTAGGAAATTGGAAAATAGAAAAGGTGAATATGAAGTAGGAGAGTTCTTAATCTGTAGGGAATATACTAAGACTAAAACATCAGTATTCAATGTAAATTTTAAGTATAAAATTGTCCATATTGGGAAGGATAATATTATGACACTGAAAAATACTAAGACTAATATACTTCAATCAATACATATTGAAAAAGTCAGGAAGAACTTTATATTTGCCTACTGTATGACTTGCCATTCAGCACAAGGCAGTAGCATTGATGGCGATATTACAATATTTGATTGGAACCACTTTGACATAAGAAATTATAGAGAATGGATTTGGACAGCAATTACAAGGTGTAGAGATTTGAATAAAATAAAGTTTTTCAAATACAACAGTGATAAAAATGATGAGTTTAATTATAAATGTATGATGAGCTATTATGAAAGGAAAATAGCAAATTACAAAGAGCAGGACAGGAAGGCAAAAAGGAAAATACCTAAAGAAGGCTATGTTAATGTTGAATGGTTTTTGGATAATATAACCAACAACTGTAATTATTGCGGTTGTGGATTTTTTACTACTATGAATAATGGAAATATAACTACTAATTTAACCTGTCAAAGAGTAAATAATGATTTGACACATACATTAGATAATATTGTTCCTTACTGTGTCCGCTGTAATTGCAGTTGTAGATGATGTATATTTCTAACATTTTGGGGCATGATATACATTTAAAGGCATAATACCTCTATATAGTATTATATGGATAATAAAAAAATATGCAAAAAATGCCAACGTAATAAACAAGCAGAAGCATTTGAAGAAGGCTTTTTAACTTGCACAAAATGCAGGGAAAAGGGAAGAAACCAATATTATAGAAAATGGGAACATTACCAAGAACTGAGAAAGGAACATAAAAAGAACAACCCTGAAAAAACTAAAGAAGCAAATGACAAATATAGAATGAAAACACATTTTTGCGAAATATGTAATTATGAAATTAAACTTTACAAAAAGGCACAGCACGAAAAATCACAAACACATCAAAACAATCTAAAACAACATCCGCAAGAACCAGAACCAGAACAAGAAGATAAACCATTGGCAACACAAATACATAAACTAAAACCACTAATTCCATAAAATAAAGCTACCTAACCATGCCCATCTTTTTCCATGAGAATTTTTGTTGAATTTTTTGATTAATTTCTGTGGTTTGATGTTGTTCTGATTTACTTCTGTAAGAATTATTCAGTAAATTTGTTTGGAGATTTATTGAATAATTATTCTGGTTCTTGGTTGTGATGATTTTCTGATGGTTTGGGGATTTGTTGATGTTGATTGAGATTATTTGGGGGATTTGGTTCTTATGATTTTTGTTTGTTGAGACTGTTGTGATTGTTTTGAGGGATGAGTTGTTGTAGATTGCTTGAATTTTGTTGAGGTTGTGGCAGGTTGTGTGAGCAGGAAAATGGGCGAGGGCTATTCTAACTAAATATGCCTACGTTTAGGCAATCTTATAGGTAAATGTAGCTAAATATACCATACATGGAGCATATGGGTTTGTCTACCAACTGGAAGCTGATCATTGACTCCTTGCTATGACCATAAGCCCATCGACCACCTGCGGAAGCCCGGGCTCGAGGAGGAACGACAAGTGCGCTTGGATTTCTTATTGGTCACATGTCTGCGTGGCAACGACTACTTGCCGCAGTTGATGATGCTTGGAGTGAGACATGGTGACGTGGTGGTGGCCATCCACGAGTTTGACAGTGGAGTGCGATCAAGACATGCCACGGTGTCTCCCAGCTTGGGATCGGCCATCGTAACTTTCCGCAGTTTTCGTGGCCAAGTAAATATCAATATATTGATATACATCCGTAACTACCGGTTGGGTGTACACCTGTGAGGCGATTGGATACGATGGGATGATGCCAAAACTGCATAGGCAACGCAGCTTGCACAAATTTCCGTAGACCTTTGAGGTGTCTCAACTGCCAACCCTTCGATCCCAGGACCGATGTCCCAGCGGAAGACCTTTGGCCACGTTACCTGCGCTGGCGCCGCTGCGGCGCTGTGGCGGCGGAGGGTTTGGTGCCTCGGTTGGGTCTTGGGATCATGGGAAGCAGTCAACCACTGGGGTTGTTGTAAGGGTCCATGTTGATGTCAGCATGATTGGGTTGTTAAGGATTTTTTTTTACCAGTTTACCAACCATTGGTCATGAGCAGGTTCAATGACGTCTTCCCTCAAGCGCCGGACCTGGGGTTCAATCCCTGGGTGCAACACTAGGCGGACAGGCGGGCAGCTACTCCACCCCTGCAGTTAAGGGGATGAGCTAGGGTGCTGCCCGACAAACCTACTACTAGCGTGCGAAGAAGTCCTTAAGAATGGTGACTGGATGATGATTGACAACCATTTTTTTGGGATCCATGTTAGTACATGGTACACTGAGCTCGGGCTATGAAAATTCACTAAAAAGGCATCCGCTGATCGGTGGCTGAGCCTCGAAGTCCCAGCTTCCATCAGCTGGGTACCGAGAGGTTGTGTGTGTGTGTGTGTTTGCCCACCTGCCAATGCACACAGGAAAGTATTTGCAGCGGCTTATGCAGATCAAGTCTCCTTCTTTTTTCACTAGAGTTGTTTGTTTATCAGGCTCTTTGATGCACTCGAAGATCAATTATTTGTTTACCTGTTGGTGGTTTCTCAGCATAAGAGGCCCCAAAAATTAGTGGTTAATCAATAAACAACTATAAACAATGATTAGCATGAGGTGATTTGAGGGTACCCAATTTTGAGAAAGACCCATTTGATGAGAAGGGCACCGCTGAAAGCTGATGGGCACTTGAGCGCCTTTCAAGGTGGATTTGGAAAGTGAAGGCGACGACAGCCACCTGGTGCTGCTGGCCGCAGTGATTTGTGGTTGGTCACAGGCTGCACTATGAGGTCTTGAAAATGATGATGGTTGGATTGTGGGATGGGATGTTGGCTTGTGAGGGCATTTCTTGGAACCCGTTTCGTGCATGATTGCAAAAGAAATGCAGGGCAGTTGCGCGAAATGATTGGGGTTGTTTCTCGTCAACCTTTTATGGGCCTTGCACTGCGACCAGCTGTCAAGGCAAACAAAATCAGACAGAGAAATGATACAGAGAGAGAGAGAGCGAGAGGGAGAGAGAGAGTTGACTGCAGGCCCAATGTACACCACTGTGTTTCCCATGATCGCCTTGCTTTTGCAAAAGTTTAATTTGATAATGTTTGATCAATCCATGCTGCTTTCGGCCCAGCCAGCAGCAATTCCCAAGGTGTTGCTTAGCGGTGCCTTCGCAGTGGCTTGGCAGCATGCATTGAGTGAACCCTTCGAAGCCTTGCCGGTTGTCGCTCAACCTCTCGGGAGTTGCGCTGGGCCAGAAAATTTGGAAAAAAATAGCTTCAGCTACATTCCCTTAGTAGTGTGTGTTCAAAAATGCTTTGCGAAGCTAGGCAGCTTTCAGGTAGACGTGCTTCTTCGCACGCGTTCGAACTTTGATCCAGAAATCCAAGCGTTTTCAGTACATTAGAGACTTGACCCGAAAGAAATGGCGATATTTGTCCATAGCGACTTCCCCAAAAACCATCGCCATGTGGACGCCAAGCTGTGGCCATGGTCTGCCACCAGCAGCCCCAGCAGCTCCCAGCAACTCCCAGCAGCTCCTGGGGCGCGCCTTAGGACTTCCTCCACGGCTTGGGTGGCGCCTGGAGCCCTCAGAAGGTGACCCAGCTGAGTGCCCACCAGGCGGCCACACAGTACGTGGAGGTGCCGGTGACAGGAGGGCCTGGGAGTATCCACTCCTCGTTTTGGAGCTACCACTTGGGAATGAATGAAAAAGGTCCCAAGCAAAAACGGGATGTTGCACTAAGGGGGTTTTCCTCTTGAGAGGGCGCAGTCAAAAAAACTAAGGGAGTCTATCAATGGCTGATTTTTGTTGATTTGTCATGTTCATTCACTCCATGGCCTCATTGGCCAAGCGCACGCTTGTTGCAAGATATCGCAGTTGAATATTGGAATTCATCGTTTTCTTACTGTCAGAATTGCCGTGATATGGGAATGCCCTTGGTTTATGGAATTGCTGGATGTAGTTCGTCAATTTTTCCTCTTTCGATTTCCGGATTTACAGGTTCCCGCCCCAATATCAGACTAACAGTCGCCCTGTGTTGCCGACGGTGAATGACCCAAACTGAGCGGGGTCAGAAAAGACCAAACGGCAGGGTAAAGTGTTAGTAGTTTGACATGGCTCAACCAATCCATCATTAAACATGCCCAACTCACCATCAATCATCATCACGAACCAGCCGTCATTAACTATTTCATTATCTATAGCCATGTTGCACTGGCGAAGTTCTTTTCCCAGGCACTGATGTGGTGCCTCGAAACCTATGCCACAGGCAGGGAAGCGCTGTTGCTGAGGGGCCGGCCACCTGCCTGATGCTTCAATTCTTAGCCCGCACGTCGATTCTGCGATGATGAATCCGTCCAGCCAGCTTGGAAACGATCTTGGTGAAATCCTTCAGGAGCGTTGAGAGGCGTTTGTTTTGAATTTTCACCGCTAATGACCCTTGCTGGTCTTGCATATGATGAAATATAATGCATGTACGCACGCCTTTGGTGGCCCCTTGAAGCCAAGCAGAACGCCTTGTGGTTTTTTGGTGGTTGGTTTGTTGGTTCCTTGGTTCGTTCTTGACCGCTGTCACTAGTGCTTATTGACCATCAATCTGACTTTGGCTACAACATGCTACAACCCTTGTCATAGCCAATGTGCAATGAATTCTGTTTCAGTAGCATCAGCATAATCAAAACGGAGCATCAGATCATCATTCACCATTACAGAACCAACCATGCTTACTGATGAGTTGCCATCACCTATAGTACTTGTACGCATCATTTTCACAGTACACTCATCATTATTAGCCCTAATCAATCATCATTATGCACAGCTTAGCAACCATCGGGAGAACCTGTAGTGAAGCATTATCAGGAATCCTCATGAATTGCCAGTAATTTGAGCAGCGTTCAAAACTGATGGAAAAAACACTTCAGCATTCCGACAGACATTATTCTTGAACAAAGTGGTACAGTAGCCAGTTTTGAACATAGTCACAATCATATCATTACCATAGCCACAGCATTTGAACTAGACGATTATGTAATGATGCCGCTGCCATAGTGAACCACTATGATATCAGGATATGTATCAAGTATACATTCACAATCACCATTATTATGCAAATGATCCTATGGTTGCCTCACAATGAGCAAATTCATCATTGGTATACCGGCATACCATTCATTGCCATCATTTTACCATTACCACTACAGGTGAATTATTAAGATGACTTTTGCTTATTATGGTTTATATTGGTAAAACGCATTACCATTAGACTAATAATCAAATTCTCATCATGCCAGAGGAAAAAAGAAGTACTATCATACGTTGGATATGAATTATTTCATCAGATTGATTAACTATATGGCAGTGGGCCAAACCCCTGGTTCCCCTATCATTAACCATTGTTTTCCTTATTCTTGTTGCTTATTATCTCTCATAAACGCGGTTGGTGAACTGCTTGACCCATAGCCAAATAGCTGGTATCTCCCCTACTATTGTTGGTGATTTTCCCTTTTATTCACCATTTCATAGTAATCAAATCAATCACTATATTTTTATTTTTCTAAATAACTATTTCATCGTTATCATGTGCGTTAAAAAAAAACAACAATTAATCACTCGTATTAACAACAATCTTGTTGGTTGTTATCTCCTCTTATTAACCATTAAAATTCATTATCATGTTCATAATAGGATAGTTCATCATTTGGAGATCATCATCACATGATAATAGTAACTACACAAAAATGATGTTCTTTGTTATTCACCAATTCTTATCATGTTGGATTGATCAAGTACATCACTCCCACGGTCGCCAGGTCGCTGCCCGGACCTCCAGCGTCGCTTCGACGCGGCGGTGCAGCACTTCGCCTCGGCGGCGCTCATCGCGCAGCAGGTGCCGCAGCTGCCTGCGGGCTGCTTCAAGGCCGGGAGCTGCCGGGGCAGCGCTGGGTGGTCACCATGGATGGGTGGATCCTGGGGTCATTTGCCAAGGCTTAGGTGGTAGGTGGTAGGTGGTTGGGTAAGAGTTGATGGTTGGCGATGGTTAGATGAATCCTTGGGCCATAAGGATTGGTCGAGTCTTATAGTGAGGGTTGCTGGTTGGGGAGTTCATGGCTGGTTGATGATTGGCACTGGTTGCTGATGACAAGGTTGATGACTGACTACTGCTTAATGATCGTTTGATTGTTCAAAACGACTGATGATAATCGTCATGATGAATCATAAATGATGCTTGACGGTGACTTCGTTTAAAAATGGCTCATGGTTGATACTTGTTCATGATTGATAGTGGCTCGTGAGCCATCATGAACCACCATGAATCAGAAGTGATCATCGTCATTCATTGATGTTCATTGTGAAGAAGTAGGCATAGCTATATAATCATGATGTGCATGTATCAGCCATTATTGCACTATCAGCTGGTATTTTGGTCTATTATCAGCAGGTGTCAGGCCTGTAGGCCTGTCAAGCGTGGAGAAATGACATGATTGAGAATCATGTTGACGCGGGTCAGTTACTTCAACGGATGTGATTGGACTTCGTTTGGTTTGTCTTGGATGATGTGGGGTGTGTCACTACTTGGCTGAAGTGTTGAACGTTTAGCGTGCAATTCTTCATGCTTATCATCAACTAACTGGAGAATTTATGGCATCATCTTTTGGTCACCCAGGTCCACTTGCTGATCTTACCCATGTCCTCCATGCCCTGTTGCAAGGCATCGGTTGGTAGCTCCAGGTCCAGGCATCACTTGATACGACCTGCGGTGTTCCCAGGCCCTGCGCACAGATGCGAAGCCTTTGTCGCCCATGGCCTGTGCTTTGGCAGTGCTGCCCGTGGAAGATGTGCCACGAAGCTGCAGTGGAGCTTTGATGGTGAGACGTGCCAACCTATCTATGCACGGTTGTGTCACTGTCAAGCGTGTGTCAACAACAAGAATATAGCGAAATAGTGCTCTATCCCAATAATGAACGGAACCCGACGAAAGAACCCCAACCAGAGAACTAGGGTGATTCTGAATGAAGTGTACCACGAAGAGCCCTGGAAAAGTATTCTTGGGCTGCTCACCTGTCAATGATTTTGGTGTTTTTACTCGGGGTTCTTTGATGTTCCCTGGCCATTCCCCTAGATCCACCCGTTCCCATAGATCCAGTGATGTCAGCCCCTGCAGGCGATGTTGGCTGCTGCCGGAACAGCCAAGCTTGGCGCCACTCTTCGAAAGCTCCGGCTTGCTGGGGGAGGTGGGGTCGTAGCGCTTGGGTGGCATCGGAGTGCAAAGCCACCTTTGCGGTTGGAAGTGGTGCTATGGGAACTTGGTTTGCCCTCAAGTTTGTGCCCTTGAAACCCATGGCTTTGTAAAGCGGCATCCTCGCGAGCCCAGGGTTTTGGCCTTGCTGGAGCCAGCGACCACCAGGGTCTGAGCATAGCTGAGCTGCTTGCTGTCAGGTTGCAAAATTGGAGACTTGCCCCAGCTGCCAGCGTTTGACCACGGTGGTGGTGAATGGCCCCACTGTGGGGAAGAAAGCCGAGAAGAACCGGAAAGCATTGGAGGCTGCATCCTGGGCAAATGTTCCAAAAACTTGGTTGCTCAGTGGTTTCACTGTTTTTCATTGCATGTTTCGAAGCATTGCTTTGTGATCTCCGATTTCTTGAAAGTGGGGTTGAGGATCAAGCTTGACAATCAAGCTTGAGGATCAAGTTGGCAAGACAACAGGGAGCTGATGATCAAGTCGCCCGCTTACTAACTTCAGTTGAAAACCAATACATGCGCCATGGGTTGCGTTTTTCAACTCACCAGGTTTGCATCAGTAATAGCGCCGCCTTTGGCAAGAGTCAAACGCCACGAAAATATTCGTCAAAAAGTATTTGGTCTTGCTCGAGCTGTTTTGGCACAGGTTCATCGTCGCGAACATCAGGACATTGATTCTGTGTCTTCGCCTGCGCTTATAGAAGTGGTTCAGGAGAGCTGCATTTGGATGATAGACTGTGTTCCTCTGATAATCTCCTAGCATAATTTCTATCAGGATGTTGGTGTCTATTTAGTTTGTTGATCGCATTGGATTCCTACTGACGCTTTTCACCCCCAACAGGTGGTTGCTTTCAATCATGATTGAAGCCAGCCACCAGCAACTGTAGGTCATGCCTGGTTGTTACCCCCAAGGAGATAACTTGAGTGTCCACTACAATACCAGCCATTCATTGCTAAGCATTACTTGCAATCATCAACTGTTCGCTACTGTATTGGCCATTGCCAGCCATGATCTACAATAACTAAAGGTGAATTCTTCATTATCCTTACCTACAGCAAACCACTACGAAGCCTCACTAGATATTGCCAGCCCGTATTGGCCGTTACGATCCATCATCAACCATGATAAACCACTGCAGACCAACATCAACCAGCATGAACCACTGCAGGTCGAACACCCACAAACTTCATCAACCACTATTCACTCTACTACTCATAATATGTTCAGTTCATGACCCTACCTACCATCATCAACAATGATCAACCACTATAGCAACCATCCCAGTTAACCTTCATCAGTGATCCACCCTACTACGAACCGTTAAAGTATTTGCTAGCATTAACCACTTTCAACCATTCTCGTCTTCTTAACCACTTATGGCAGTTTTGAACCATTCTTAACCGTTATGAACCGCTATCAGAATGATTAGCCATTTGTTAACCCCTTTTCATCATGATTGACAATTTTGGACCACTATGAGCCACTAATGGCCATTATCACCCTCTATTAACCAATTAAGCACTATGAACCGTGCTACTGACCCTCATTCACCACCAGCCTAAGCACCATTTTCCACCGCACCGCTGTCGTGGCACCGCGGAGGTTTCTCTGGAAGCTTTGGAAGCCGAAGTGCAACGCCTTGCTTTCTCCAACGGCTCGCAGCGCGGCACTCAGATGTTGGGGGATGATGGGCGTGGTTCATGTTGGTCGGTAGGATCGTGGTTGTGTAATGGTGGTTCAGTTAATGATGATGGCTGATGATGATGCTTGATACTGATGGTTAATGCTGGTTGTACCTTGAAGCTGAATGAAAATTGTTGCTAATCATGCTCCATAGTTCATCGTCTTTGAATCTACATTCCAACTTAATGGGCTTGACAAAAGTGAACGTCCCTGCAACCAACATTCCCATGAACTTTTTCCGGAATGGGCTGGGGATACGGCTCCAGCCACCTCCATTGAGGCCTGCTGCTCAGCCTGCCGCCGCCGATGCAGCACCAGAGGACACCAAGCCCCAACGCAGGCAACAGCCGACACTGGATGAAGCCCCAACCGCAGGCACCAGCCGACACTGGATGCGCAGTTGCCCGCTGTGGGAAGTGCCAACTGCTGGGGAGTGTCTCAACCCATGAACTTGAAATCGGTTGACGCCAGAAGAACCCTTCGCAATAGGTTTGGAGACTGCTCGAGATATAATGTCAAGTCTGTTTATGGGATGCACATCACCCCACTGATGTAGTGCTTCCAACTGTTTGTGTGCGAAGTGGATGGGTTCAACCCACCAACCCAACATGCCAATTGGATCATTTCGCAATTTGATGGAAATGGTCAGTTTTTGATGAGACTGGGACGGTCACCACATTTTTCCTGAGGGCTGTGCTGATATACAGTGTTGAGGCAAACAGCCTTATTCATTGATATATAACATATGGTGGTACATTGATACCTATGGCATGAATGCCACCCTTCCCTTACACATTTGTGACCCCGAAATTGATCTCATGGGTGCAATCACAGCGATGGAGAGAGAAATCAGCTGTGATGCAGCCAGGGCTAAGCGGCGACGGAGATGAGTGTCTTGGAGATTAATGACTTGGAGATGTTGCAAGCAACAGAGCAAAACCATGCTTGGCGGAATTTCATGGCGCTATGCTGCAAAGAGGCATAGTTACTTGATAAAATGGAAAGACTGGAACGGATTCTCCATGATTCTTTTGTTTATCTATAACTGCAATGTGAGCCAATTTTTGGAAATGTCCGAACCGACGGGCTGCAAGATTGAAAGTGTCAGGTGAGCAGCTGTGAGTTGCTGCGCCTGCTGTGGCCCATCCTGTGAGAGAAAAGACTCTGGCTGCTGGTGGGGGATGGGCATGGTACCGTTTCAGACCCGGGTTGGTTTCTTTGGGGACTGTTCTGCTCGTTTTTAACTTAAACAAAAAATATACATGTTGGGGACGGTTCCAACATGTTCCATAACCCTCTAATCCATACAATCATTTTAGGCTTGTCCTTTCACATGTTTATCACTTAGTTTGATGTTGTTGTCTCACATATATTTTCTTGCTCCCATACAGTAGTTGGATTTCATCAACCCTTCTACTGAGTACTCACTAGCTTTCTACCATTGTTGTCCCAGTCCGTGTACCCGAGATGTTTCGCACTGTTTCATGTATGCCAACGGTGCCGATGGAGACTTTTGGAGTGTGGTGATGCAGCTGAAGCATAGTCTCCCAAACTGACCCAAGCTGTTGGTGGGTGCCTCCCTTGGGCTGTCCAGCGGTTCCCATGTCCTCACGAATCGTTGCTGAGATCGCGGTTGAGACGGGACCAACGTCGTGCGTGCGCTCCTGAGAGCTGAGAGTGGGACTACCAAAATGCTCAGGGCCGTGCTCAAACTTTATCCCCTTTCAGGAAGCTGATCCAAGATTGTTTGAATTCAAGCATGTGATGCAAGATGGATAGGGGACCCAGATGACACGGGATATCATTTACTGTATCCAGCCAATATAGGTCAGTTTGGCTTCAAACCACGGGGCCCCGGCCCCAGGGCTTTTCAAACGAGGTTTGGGTCATTGGTTTGGTGGGAGCCTCAGCTGCTGCTGCCCAAAGCTGAGCATTCCGCAGCCACCTGTTACATGTTGTTTGTCCCGCAAGATCCTCAAGTTTTGGTCAGGACGTGTCCATACGTGTCCGTTTTTACATCGTTTTACATGGTTTTACAGTATGGTGATTGATCCACTATCGAGTTGATGACGGTCAGATTCTTTCAGATGTATCTTCAAGACATTCTCGATCAAAAAGGGACACGTGGCTTTGGCAAGCTAAAACTGACGGCTTCCCGACATAGACTGGCAGGTTTGGATGCTGCCATTTATGCCTTATTTGCAGCCATTCTGCAGCCACCAGCTGAGAGGGGACCAACTGTTGACCCTCATCATTCCACTACGTCCTACCTAAGAGGACCACCCTACATCATTGCATGCAACAACCCATCCTGTTTTCCAGAATCCACTTTTGGTCCATATGTACCATTTCACTATCCACTGCAATCCCTTAACACAAATCCCTGATTGTGAACTCTCCAAACTAACGCGCCCTGGGCATTTGTCGTTGCTGCCGGTGCTTGGTCTTTGACCAGCACTGCATTCCCTTGAATGCAAAAAAGAAAACCGGCCAAAGCGCTGTGAACTCTCCAGCTATCCCATAGCACAAAAAACTGTATTTGATGATATCATACACTCCCCTGTGAACCAATATTGATCCAGTATGCAGTCCTATCAGCTTCATACTATTGGCACTGTACTTGTTAATGATTCACTCGGAATAATTCCAATCCATGGCTATCATCACTATCCATTGTCGTTTATTAAGATAATCCATCATACCCCATTATCAACCAGTCTCAATATAATCCACGAGTACCACCAATCATACTAGTCATTGAAATCCTTTATAATCCATGATCATCGATGATTCACCACTACAGTCCATGATGTACCAACCATTATGTACCATCATCCATGATCATTACAACCCATCCGAATTCATCATCACCGGTTCTAAACCCATGATGGGTCCTAGTCATCCCGGGCAAAACCACTGGATGCCCTGGCAAAAAAAATAATGGGTCCTTGTCATCCATGATGCACCCTCCCCATCTCCGTGGCCGAGATCCTGGCCGCCATTTGGCGCTCCAAGACCATGCTGGCGGTTTGCATCGTTTACCAAGGAAGCGCTGCAGGGACACTGGGGAAGATCCCTTGGTGTTTCGTGGTGAAAATGGGGATTTCATCATCAACAATAGCTGGACATCACCAAAAATTATAGTTACACCGAGCTAGACCAACTATGTCTGGCACCAACTATCACTGGTGGGCTGGGAGTCATATCCCTACTGTATGATTGCTTGTCCCCTGATTGTTCGTTATGGCCACTTTATGCACTTATTAGATCATTTGGTTAGTTGGATCCATACCTGGTTGGTTGCTGCGTTGCTGGGCTGCTTCAGGACTGGGAGCAACGATCTGCAGATATTTGTCCTGCAGCTGAGTCGGATGGGCGATGACGGTTGGAGCACCGTGAAAGAATGGTTGAACATGGTCGATTCTGATGGTTAATGATCCACTGATTGGCATGAATGATATGACCAACCATGGTACGCTATGATAGGTCACCAGTCACCAATGGTTCATGTTGATGGCAGACCGTTCCATTCAATTTTTGTGATCATCGGCGTCATGGCAGACGGTGTGCCAGAAAGAAGGTTTAGCATCGGGGGCACTCACCACGGAAGTTTGAGCATGTAGTCTCAAAGATGATGTCAGGGCGCCAAGTATCGTAGCAAAAATGTAGCAATGCATGAACCTGCTACATTGCGCTACCATTTTTGTGCTTGGATCAAGTTGTTTTTTCGAAGCCAAAGCCAAAGGCTTGGCCTTCCCTTAGCTAGACAAAGCTCATCGACCTGCAGCATTGTGGCATCGCCTTTGGGCTTTGCAGATCTTTGCAGATTGCAAGGGGCAGATTCCAGACGGCGTTGCAGCACAGGTTGTTCCGACATTGGCACTGGCACCCAATTCATTGCAATGTCCGGATGATTGACGTTACTTAGGTATTATTGGCATGTCTTAGGTTTCTACGTGGTTTACCCGTGTCTTTCCCCTATGCATTCATAGGTGCAGCCCTATACTCTGAGTCCTCCACAAAAAGGCAGGGCCCGGCGGTGCACGGAGCCATGGGTACAACAGAGAGCTGCTGTAAGAAGGACAGCCTTGCCCCAGTCGGAGACTTCAAGGAGATCATCCATGCGAGTCCTTATTTGAAAGATGCTTCTTGGGAGCACAGAAGTTCAGAGAGACCCTGTCTCAGGGAGTTTGACTGGTTTCCTCTTGGCACGGAGTTTTTGCGGACATCTGGGGTGTAATCCCCCAGTGGGAGATGGCTGACCTTCTGCTTCTCTGCCAAGACTGGCTTTTTTGTGTGCAATCAGAAACATGTCAAGATACCGCAGGTTACCACGAATCAGAGGGAAAACATGATGATTCAATGTGAGTATGACGTGTGTTTCCTGCAGTGTACCTGGACATACTACCTGGACCAATATTTCAATATGGACATGATGCACACGGGGGTATGCAAGATGAGGTCGCGAGTCTCCTTGCAACATGACAGGCGATGATGTGGATCAAAAATGTTTGAACATCCCAAGGCTATCCACCATCGTCGCTGGACCTGCCGGGGTGGGGTGCCCCGCAGCCCTACGCCAGCCTAGCAGCTGCCCCGGTGTTTGCAGGTTGAAGACCAGGATGCCAAGGACACCGCTGAGATCCATGACTTGGTTGCGGTGGGGGTTTCACTGTCGGAAGAGACGATCGTTTGCTCGGAGCCGGATGTAAGTGCCTTGAAACGCGTTAGTGGTGGCACAACTGGCTGTACATATTGTTCATTATTTAGTAGGCATGAAGGTTCACCATTGACAGCGCATCTCTCTCTGTCTCTCTTTTTCCATCATCATCATCATCATCATCATCATCATCATCATCATCATCATCACAACTGAGATGTGGCCTGTTACCAACCCACAAAACTGGTCACAAAAACTCGGTGAATGGCAGCGGTGTTCAGAAGGAGTGTGGGGTTTTGACCCACTGTCATGTGAGGCAGCTGGGCAACTGAGATGTGGCCTGTTACCAACCCACAAAACTGGTCACAAAAACTCGGTGAATGGCAGCGGTGTTCAGAAGGAGTGTGGGGTTTTGACCCACTGTCATGTGAGGCAGCTGGGTTATCGGATAGTACCGGGCAATAGGATGACATCATTGATCGAGAAGGGTTGTCCTGGGAAAGCCGTTGGGGTTATGCTGGAGAGTTGCTACAGTCTTCGTCTTGTCTTGGGGAAGGGGAGACATGGCAGGATTCTTTTTGATTGGCGCTCGTCCCTCGATCACAATCCATCCGGTACGGAAGGATTAGTTGGCAGGGTCTCCATTGACCTCTGAGGTCTTTTCAAACAACGTGGCGCAATGCTAATAACAAGCAACATGGTTGATTAGTAGAGGATAGCAAGTTTCAATAACCATTGGAGTCACTGCATCCAAATCCATTACAAATTCTACTGTAGCAAGGCATATGTCAGTGATTGAAGTCATAAGACTTGTGAGCTTATGCTGATTGCGATGTAATGCCGCTGCCATGTTTGCGCATTCTTGGGTGCTCGCGCCCTGGGACAATCCCAATGTGGGATTATACTTCTCGGTAGCCTGTTGCAGTTGCTGCTTCTAAGGTATCGATCCAGCTCTTCTTCGTGGGATTTCGCTCACATCCTCTCTAAGACTCTGGGTGGCAACAGAGACAGGTTTGGCACAGAAATCTTCACAAAACTTCTGCATTTGCTGACCGGTGCTCAGCAAACTCTGGAAATACATGCAGTCTGCGAAATGATGGCTCAAATGCTTTTTCCACAGCATTAAGAACTGTGAGGGATCATTTTGACATTTGGGCGTGTCCACATCAGTCCCTTGCAAATCGGAGTGCTACTTGCCACCAGGAAGCTTCGGACGAGTTTGGAAAACTGCTCCGAGCAAATTGAAGGCGAATGATCATGAATTCCTCTTAAGGAGATGGGGCAGCTACGGCATCCACTATGGCAGGATCATTTGCTGGCCCAATCCGCCAGTCACAACAAAATGTGGCTGATGACCATTAGCCCAGACACGTGCCAACGTTTTTCTTCGCTGCTGTTGTTCTTGGTTGCGGTTGCGATGTTGTGATGTTGTGGTTGTTGTTGTTGTTGTTGTTGGTGGTGGTGGTGGTGGCGGTGGTGGTGGTGATTGTTGTCATATGTTGTTGTATTGTTATTATGTCGTTATGTTGTTGTTTCTGTTGCTGTTGGTGGTGGTGATATTTTTGGATGCTATCAATCAAGCTGATGTCCTTTGTCGGTGAGCCTTGATGTAGAATCGTGGTGCTGGTTGGCAAACTCATGGATCTTTAAGAGTGAAATTGGGTGCGATTCAAGCATTTATGAAGGTAGATCTCCCCGTACAATTCATTTGTGTTCATGATAGTCCAAGACACATAGAAAGGATATGGAAGGATCATGTTGCCATATATTCACCTGTTGTTTTGCAATTGTGTGTTTTGCAGTTGGATGGTCGTAGTTTGATATAGTTTGTGTGTGTGTGATCATTCGTGTTTGTCATTGTTTGTCATTGTTTGTCATTGTTTGTCATTGTTTGTCATTGTTTGTCATGTGATCTCACGAATGATGGGTTCGGAGTGATTCTTTGCTGTTGATCAGAACCCCGATAGACTAACAGAGCATGGGCCCGCCAAATAAACAGTTCGTTTTCTCGGATTTGCAGCGCTAGCCGTGGGTGCACTAGCCGTGGGTTTCCGTTCGTATCATGTGGGGATGCTGTATGGGACCAGTTTGGGAGTCATACTTGTCAAAATGGCCCCAGGGTTCCCGGCTACTTGGATCATGGCGTGCCAGACAGCCAGGAGCACGACCCAAGTGGATGGATACGATGTTTTTTTGTCACACACATGGAAGACTTCTGGGAGATTGAAACTGGGAGACACACGCTGCTAGCAGGTGAGCCGGTCTATTTCTTCAGGACCCCTTTCTGATACTGCATTTGTTTCTACATGGGTACGCTTGACAATGTATGGATTGCTCAACGTGGTTGAGGATGGCAGTGGGAAATTCCAAGAGGAGCGATGGCAATCCCCTGGTCGTTCACGGATTTAGGAGGCATTGGAAATGGTATGTGCACCAAATCCACGCTTGCTTCTTGCAATCCAAGCAGGCAAGGGTGTACTAAGTACATCTATAAATATCTACTAAAACCATCTAAAACCTATATGCGTATAGGTCTAGTTGGCATTGTTAGACATATTGACGTTTGTAAATTTGTCTCTGCACCTATTCATGTAGATACATAGGCTTAGACATGTGCATATACGTGTACGTATGCATTATTATGCATGCAACATTTGCAGATACATAGTCGCATATGCACATAATTACAAATTTTCCAATGCACATACATATACAGGTATGCACATGCATATGCATACATCATTTATGGCACTGAAATTCATATATACACACCTAAATATGCATACCTATATTTGCATATGAATATGTCAGATATGTTTGTCGGTCATGTGGCTACTGGTCAGTGTTGCAAAACGATTGCATTTAGAATGTGGTCGCACTCGAAACAGCAAGGTGAAGTGCCTTTATTCGGCTTCAAGCAACCTTACATTGCGGCAAATGTTCTAGCACTTAATTGGGCTTCCATTGGCTTCCCTGGGTCAGTGGTTTCCTCCCAAAAGGTTCCACTTGAGTTCAAGGCACACGCTGAATTTTCTGCGAGATCAGGAAATTGTGGACGTTGCTGCTACGATCGGGTTGGCCTTGCACCATGATTTCCTGGTGTCTTTGCACGGTGGTGACGTCTGTCCTCTACGTTCTAAAAGTACTACCCAATTTCTGGTGGTACCAAGCGACATGGCGGCAGCCTGTGGTCAGGTCCGCCTGGCTGAAGGTATTTGCAGTCCCGTTTTGTGGCAAAAATGTCCATATCAATGAAGTGAATATTGCCGTTTTATATACATGCGGCATATCGACGCGTGGAGATGGCGATGAAAAAAAACATGTCAATCTGTAGAGCTATACTTCATTGTTCGCATATGTTTTACATATGTGTATATATACATACGTATCAGGTCAATATGTACAGTAAACAGAACTATGCAAAGACCACTTCTTGCACAAACTCTGTTGCGATGGCCGGCAAGGATATTATATGATATTATGGCCGGCAAGGGCACGAGTCTTTCTTGTTGTTTTTATTTTTGTTTGGTCGGTGCAATTGTCCCTCTCACTCAATGTCTTCACGCATTTTGATATTCTTCTTCTTTGTTGTTTTTTATCATTCCTCGTATGGTTTTTCTTTTGCTTCCTTGTAGTTTGTTTGTTCTCCCTTTTCTTCAAGATATTGTCAACTGTTTTCTTCCTTTGCTTCCACTTGGTCAACCTTTTCTGTTTTTTTGTCCCTTTTGTTTTTTCATTTGCATTTGGGTTTGTCATGCTATGTCGGGAGCACTGTAGTTTGTTCGAAGGCTCTGTCCGGTGAACAGCCTTGGTCCGGAAGATGACATGAGTTCACTCCCGCGGGCAAGCTCTAGTCTTCAGCACAAAAACTGATTCGACAAAAGCATAAGTTGCATCCATTTTTGGCAGCGAGGTCATGTTGGCTTCCAGCCCAGCCATCCCAAGTGTTAATGCCAACTGTTCAGTTTCGCCTGATGCGCTGCGCCGATGCTGAAACCGCTCAGGCAGACTCCTACAATTTTTCGGGCTGGGTTCCTCACAGTGCTTGGATCAGGACCATGAAGGCAACAGTGGTTTTTTGGCTTTTGGTGGTTTCAGCGATTTGCGTACACCCAAAAAGAGAAAAACACAACCCCCAGCACGAAGATCACAAGATTTGCGGACAACCTCATGTTTGATTTCTTTCATGTTGATTCCCTGTCGCCCAGCGACACCTTGACATGGTTTTGCAGACACTTTGCCACTATGGCAGGCGGCTGTTTTGTTTTGTTAGCGGCATGACATCGGATGGTTCCACGGCAGATGGGGGAGGCTTCACCTTCCCAGCTGCTTCCCATCGCAGGATCACCCTGCTCCTGGCATTTTCCTTGGGACTGGCAGTGACCCCGTATCGCTGTGCATCTGAAATGGCCTTCATCGATGTGGCCGCTTGGTGGCGTGTATAAGGTGTAGTCTGTGGTTTGCACTGGTGACAGTGGCTCGGCTCTAGCTGACCACGGGTTGCACACTTATCCTTGCAACCTTGACCTAAGATGGCATCATGCTAAGAATCAACAAACTGAGTTCGGTCCACTGTGGCTTTCAAATTTGATTAATTTACAGTAGAAACACATGAGCAATTCAGAAGGTTGCAATTCCCAATTTGATGATTCACCTATGCATTTTGCCAAGCTTTTTGACAGGTGTTTGCTTGTTTAGTTGCGTCCTTTATGATTATTTCTTAGATATCATGCCATACCGTCCATTGTGCATATCACTCAGTTTGGGGACCAGGCGCTGATAGGGGTGCACAAAAGTAGCTATCCTATGATTGTTGACTGTTTGCATTCAAAGCTTTGTAAAATGTGAAATATCGGTGGGACGAGCATTGGCACGCGCACAATCAATTCCTGGTCATACACATGGTAAAACTAAAATAGATATACAGAGAGTCGTATTTTCTAGCAGGGAGTTAGAAATTGGTGCATGCTTTCGTTGACATGTTTGCGCGTGTTTTTGACAAGTTACGCACACTTGTGCACATGCGTGTTTGCTGATGTGTGTTCTGTGCGTGTATGTACAGTTTAAAAAATGGTCTCCCACCTTGCTTCCTTGCTGGTTTCTACACGCTGAATGGTCACGGCATGCCATTTCTTTCCCCTGCATCGCCAAGCATTGGCGCCAGCAGGATAGTCCGGATTTGTGTGGTCCCAACGTCACTGGTGAGGTTAGTCTCTCGCAACAACATGATTGCTTGACAATGGTTTATTCACATGGTTGGCTCGTAAGGTGTGGTTAATCATGGCTCTAGATTGTTGATTCGATCCAGAACATTTTTGGATATTTCTTTGCAATAAGTCGGGTCCAGTTACACTTTCCGCGTGATCAAGTATCATATTATGTTGGTTGGAGCCGCTTCATAACCGCTGGTGATTGGCGGTGACTCAGTGGGAAAACCACATCGCATTCAGCAACAGACAAGTGACAGGCTTACTGGGCAGTATCCATTTCCGGTAGCGTTCTACTAGCTGGCCTGGTGGGGATTACCCGGGGCACACTGAGGCGAGTATCAACCAGAAGGAACCGCACTTGACAAAGCTCGGCGTCTATGGATTGGCAGGTGCCGCTTGATCACCAACAATCACCGAGCACCACCAGATGTTGACTGCAATGTCGATGACTTTTGTTCCGATGAAATCAATTGTCTAAATATGTTCTCAACCATCAGCCACGATGAACCATTTGAGACATTCCTAGGCCGCAGGCGGAGCATCATGGTTTTCATCAGCGAAACTCATGGGTTTTCGCGCTCTGGCCCTGAGCGCCCCAACAAACTGTTTCAAGGAGGGTGGTTAACGATGGCAGATGTTTCTTATGATTGTAGTGTGGCAAAAGGTGGTTGATGAATGTTGATGATGGTAGTCAATAGTGGGTGAATGGTTGCAAATGGTGGCAAATGGTGGTTAATGATGGTTCATAGTGATAGTGGTAAACATAGAATGCTTAATGATGGTAAGTGGTGACTTGTAGTTTTATTTGTAGTGGGCAATGAGTGGGTTGACAATGGTGAACGATGTTTGGTTCGATGATGTCCACATGCCTTTGAGGAAGAGTTTCTTTGCACGTTGTGTAGGTTTATTTGGTGGTGTGCACTTAGCTACATGCTTGCGCAGATGCATTTGCATCACAAGTTCCTGTCCTTGCCAAGGCTTGACGTATATCAATGTATACTTATAATATATTATACGTCTCATGTTTTAGTGAACCAATCTATTCATGCATTAGAGATTGCGCCCATGATCATGCACACACCCATCCACGCATGTACGCAGATCTTTTACGCATGTTTTGGCTCATTGGCTCCGCGTACAATGCCCTGCATCGAAAGCAGGAACCATGCTGTGGTTTCAAGACTTGTGTAATTCAGCTCCATGATTTGGTCATTTCTCAAAATAGGGGACGCCCAATTTGTTTCAGAACAGCCTGCCACGATAGTGCGCATTTTTGCGACACTGTAGTGTTGCTACAGCTGCAATCCCATATTCATAAGTTAGTGAACTAGATTCACAACTACAGAATCAGGGGAAACCCAAAAAAAACACCAAGTCAATGGCAGCAGACCAAGGTCTAGGTATGATCTTTTTGTTTGTTTTGTTTTATTGTGTTTTATTATGTTTTTTATCTTTTTTCGTTGTTTTTGGTTCTCGGGCCAAGGGGGTGTCCCGATCGGCCCTGGGGGGTTACTGCCTTCCACAAAATCAAAGTTATTTACTATTTCCTGTGTATTCTCAAATCAAAGGGGCCAATACAGAGTGTATACAGGAATCTAGGTACGATGCAGGTTAAATTGTATATTTCACCGTAACAATCCAATATGTTCTAACAAAGTCGTAGTGGATATATCATAGATTAATTATACCTAAATCATGCATGTATATAATATCAAAATAATTGCCAATTAAATAATACCCTGGGGATGATATATTAAACATGTGCTTAAAACATCATATTCTAAATGAAATAAAGGAAATAAATAAGGTCTAGCTAAATTTTATCTACACCTATAATATTCCAAGATATGCAGTTAACATAAAACATGAATTTAGTAAATACACTTTCCCTGACATAAATAGTTTGAGAGAAGAACTATTTTTTTACTATTAACACAATATTTTTCATAAAATCGAGACATAAAAGATATCGAGTATCTACTTGTTTATATTTCTCTGATTTTCATCTTTTTACAATTAAGAAGATACATCTCGGTATAATAATAAATGAGATTACCCTAAAATACAGGATTTAGCCATATTAAGTGAAACCAGCCTAAATTAGCAATTCCTTGAACAACCCCGCTATTCCCTAAAAGGTCCCGGAGCTATAAAAGAAATAGCGATCCAAATATTTTCTAGATATAATAAATAGAGCCTGCCTAAGCTCTGCATATTCCTGTAATGGTGAAATATGTCAGTAATATGATTATCTAGGTGAAATACAAATTAAAACCTAAACTATGCTTATCTTAAAAAGAGCCCGATATGTGTTACTAGGAACATTTTCCAGGCATAATAAGTTTAAGCTTGCCCAACATAAAATTGTTTAAATTTTAAACATATTAAGTAAATTCTACCTACCTGCCTGTCCCTAGAAAATAGAGCAAATATACTCTGCCTAAACAATATCTATCCTTGTAACAGCTCAAGAATTTACCATTGACAAAAGTCAGATATAATCTAGGTAAAACAAAGAAAGGCCACCTAAATTTTACATATCCCTGTAATGGCCAGTAATTGCACTAACAGAATGATGATCTAGGTATAATGAATTAAGTTTGTTAAAAATACAATATCTGAATATATTGAATTAAGCCTGCTTAAACTTTGCCAATTCCCTAGAAGGCCCTAGGCCTACAAATCACATAGTAAGTAATCTAGGGATGGTTGAGGCCCAAAGTGTAGATAGAGCTCACCTAAACTCTGCATAATACTGTAATGGTCTCACATATACCAAAGTAAGGTATTCCTGAGCCATACTTTTATTTTTATGGACTATTGCACTTAGAGCAATGACTTAATCACGCTTCTCTTCAAATAACTACACACAATGAACTAAACGTATAGGGAGTCCATCAAGCATATATGTTTGTTACTACTAGATCAGACACACTGCAATGATTTAAAAAAACGCACTCTGACAGCTGGCAGCTCTCATTTTTTTCCAATATCAATCGTTTATAGTAACCAACATTGAGGGTACCTTAGGTTAGTTATTCCTATCCATTTTTGGGATGCCAACCATTAACCAACCATTTTTGGGATGCCCCCATGGCTTGAGAAACACAACCGCCAGAGTCACGTTCCGGGAGGTTTCCTCTCCAAAACTGCAGAGTTGCGAGTTCTTTGGAGCCCGCAGAGCCCTGGACTTCCGTCGGAGCTGTGGCATATCTGGTGGTTTCTCAGAATAGGGAGCCCAAAAAATTGTTTTTTTTTCATTATAAATGACAATAAATGGATGATTTGGGGGTACCCCTATTTTGAGAAACACCCATCTTCTGGCTGGTGAAGAAGCAATTGGGTAACCGTCAGAAACCTGTTTCAACCATATGCAACCACATGGTTTGTTTGTATATGACCAGCGGTTCGTAACCACCACCAACCATTTTCAAAAGGTCAAGAAGCCTTTTGTTTAATGGGGATCTTTGGGAGGAAATACGTTTGTTGGGGTTGTGATGGTCATATTCTTACCACATGCAAGTTGGTAAACAAATGATGTCAACATGATATTGCTGCGCATTGTTCCAAAATCATTTGCATGATGGTGGTTCTTCGAACATCATATTGGACAACCCAATCTGGCTGTGACCAAAACTTTCGCCAATAGCTATACTAGACCAACTAGTTGACGAATTGCTGCACCAGTAAATCCACGGGATCGAAGCAGCAATCTGGATAC
Source organism: Symbiodinium kawagutii (assembly GCA_009767595.1). NCBI lineage: Eukaryota > Dinophyceae > Suessiales > Symbiodiniaceae > Symbiodinium > Symbiodinium kawagutii. Next base: position 35,954 of record VSDK01018975.1, read on the forward strand.
CGTGGCCCCAGTCACCAGTTTTTGGGTCTTTTCTTGGCGAAGCCTGCGTCGACAGACTCGGCTGCTGATCTTTGCTGTGCTGGATGAGGCGTAGTGAAGAGTGCCGTTTCAGCACCGGACATGGTTGAAATATGTCGAGATGGCATACAACCAAACAAACCACTAAGATGATGCCAACAGAGAGCAGCCAAACAAGCAATTGGAACCAACAATGGCCAGACAGATTGCAAACTCTGCCATCACAACATCCCCGTCAATCTTATCAGCACTGCCAAGCACGAGGATGTAAGCCCAATCCCCGAAGCAGGTTTATCATAGGAAAGGACAAGGACATGGCAATAGCGACCATCGCCTGCCTAACGACGGGCAACCCAACAGCATCAACAGCCACAACGAGATACCACATACAACACACTAACAACATACAGCCACAGCAGCGACACGACGACCGAGGTTGTTCTCCAGGCTTTGGTGCATCTTCGAGCTCGCAGCCTTTCATAAGGTCAACCCAAAAGGCCGCGTAGTTCTTGCACCTTTGTGGCTTT
>VSDK01018975.1:45486-88871 GCA_009767595.1 Symbiodinium kawagutii
CTGAGCCTTGGTGCTAGGGAAGTGAAACCCGTGGTGTCAGTCGCTGTAATCTGGGAGATTCCCTGAGGTCCACCCATCATCCATTCAAAATCATTCAAATGGGGATTTGGCAAATGATCGGTTCTGATCGAGTCAAAGCAGCAGTCTTAAGAACCAGCTATGACGGGCTATTATCAAGTCTTGAGCAGTTCTTGCGCCCTCGCCGATCAAGCAGCTGCAATCGAACCCATTGTATGACAAATGAGGACGAAAGAGATAGAGAGAGAGAGAAGGGGTGGGGGCAAAGGTCATCCAACACGCAATGATGATGTCGCATCGATCGCACGAGTTGCGTCCCTTTTTCAGGCGGCGGTGTTGCGATCCAGTTACTTTTCCGTTTGGGAACTCCAACAGGAGCAAATAAATCCAGCAAAGCTTGACCATGTTTGTCTGACATACCTAATTATTGTAATTACTGATCTGATCCTTAGACAGTATCCTCCAATGATTTGCCATGTTTGTTTCTTTTAATCTTTGGAATTTCTTGAATATCTTTGAGCCCCTGGCATATTGCTCGCACCGGGGTTCATAGCCCACATCGGATTATTTGCAAGCATTCAAGTGCTGGATGTCGTTGGAACATGTCCATACTGCAGCTTCAAACTGGCTTGCAACTCACACTTGAAGACCCCTGTCAAGTGACTAGAATGAAATTCCAATTGAGTTCTCACCACAAAATTTCCTGGCAGTATCCTGGACTCAAGCCTCAAACTGGATGACAGCTCGACTCCTGCCATGGCACATGTGCCGAAGCTGTGTTCGAGTTACTTCATTTGGATGTCTCTATAATGAATTCCTATGGATTCCTCCCTCGGGTTAACGGCGGCTTTAGTGACCCACCATGGCTACATTGGCCAGACCCCCAGACCTGAGGATGTGCGGATTTGCCTTCGCTGCACAAGTGGTCTGCTCTCTTGCGCAAAGTCAAGGCACTTGTCGTCGGGGTCGTCGCGTTAATTGGCTTTGTTCAGCCGCATGTTCAGGTGTGTTTGTTGATGTTTAGTTTATGTTTCTATGTGTTTCTACTATTTCTTGCTCGCTTGTTTCACTTTGTTTTGTCCAGTGTTGCTTTGCGTGGTGTGTAATTTTTGATTTTGTCACTTGGTGATTGTGCAGTGTCAGTGTCGTTGTAGATCGTTTGTCGCTTCATGAAGTCAACAGATGCAATTCACATGTTCCAATGGCACTCCATTGAGATCCGTTGGTGTTGAACATTTTAAGTGGGAATCTCCCACCTAGCCATGATGGCCAAGTAGCTTTACACAATGAGATGCTTTGCCACTATTGGCTGTTGATGAGGGCTTCAGCTACCCTCACAAGAGATCCACGTACTTGGATTCTTGCCACTGTGGTGTACATATTCTTTTCTTAACTCGGGGCACAACTTCAAGAATTGCAGCCATAATGTTGACATTGCAGGAGCAGAGATACAACTTGCACTGTCTCCAAACAACGCAGAGCTAGACACTCAACGCAGGAGTGCCACAGAACTGAGAAGTTCAGGTGCAAGCCCTGGAGGTAACAACAGTCGCTGGGGAAGGCGCCAGGAAGCTGCGAGCTCCAGCCGCAACACAGGGCTCCCACGGGCTCCCTACCTGAAAGCAACGCTTTTTGGCCAAAAAAGAAGTGCATCGCACAGGCAAGAAAAGGATCCCACCAAGGCAAAAATCCCACCAAAGTTGGGCAAAAGAGGAATCGGAAAGGTTTTTCTAAGAGCCACACTGGTTCTCCGTTGGCAAACGTCTATTTGAAACGCAAAGTTGCACACCTCTCTAAGCCCTAGAAAAGGATCGGAAAAGGAAGGCAAGGACAAGCGAAAATGCTCTGTTTTTGGAAGGTGACAGAATTACACAGCCGGAGTAAGATCATCAGAAGGTACGAATGAAAACACAGCACCACATAGGACGTCAGGGGCGTTCCCACAAGCGCAGGTTTGACCCTCGAAACAAAGACCAGATGTGTAGTCGCATTTTGAGAATGCCATTTGTATCTACACTGTACTATATTGGTCTTATCATGACCATTTTGTCCCTCTATCCGCAGATTTGGTTTTCTATCCACCGCTTTGTTCAAAGCAACATGCATGGAATTCAATTATGAATCGTGCCTTCCATTTCACTCACCCATGGACTTATCTAGTTCGTCCCTCCATTTGTTTCCAGTACACGTTCAATCGGTTCACTCTGTTGCTCTCTCATGCCCACTCTCTAGTTATTTCCTTCATCTATCTAATCATCTAGCTTCATCATGCACCGATTTCTCTATCAGTCTAGTCTTGTCGTTTTATCTATCAAATTTGCTGTATACGGTCCTGCGATATAATTTCCCGTTTGTCCATTCCTTCCATGTATCCCATATATGTCAACTATCAACCAACAAAATCGCACAGTAATCAAACAAATCATGTACTCTGGAAATCAAGCGCAAGCATTTCAAGTATTGTTGAGGATACTGGTTCATATTGCACCCTCTGCTCATTTCCACCACTTTGCAGTTTTTGAGATAGCCCCCGGGTCAAGAATGCAATCCGTCGTTTTGCATAGCACCGTACGATGTAAGAATTTATGCACATCTCCTTGGTTAAGTTCGTCGTATCTCACTACCTCCTCGATTCATTTCACCCACCGGAATTGATGATCAAACAGGATCAAGTTAAAGTGTTTGATAGACCGTCCCTGTAAGCAAAGACTGCACATCATTGAATGGTGGTGAATTGTTGGGTGGTTGATGGCTAACGATTGCTAATGCTGGTTACATTTATCGCTGTTCCTTGTGTTATTTGTTTTGTGATTAAGTTTGTTCTGTAGTATTCTTTGCTCACTGTGAAAAACCAAACTCCAGTCGTTATATAGATACCCCAGAAATGGAATACCCCAACACTACTGTACTTCCTGTGAAAAATAGTCGTTGTATAGATTTCCCGTGAAAAATCCATTCCCCAAAAGCTACTGGATGCCCAAAAAGACTTCCCGCACGGCCCAGGCGTTTTGACCTCCGCGTTCAGCGCGGCGGTGGCAATTTTCTCCACTGTCTTAGCTCTTTGCGGTTTGCCCCGCTCAGGCTGCTGCCTTGCAAAGTGACCTTTTATTTTTGGTAGGTGATTTTAGCACAGGCATAGCTGCGTCCCTCATCTATACAATATGTTTTGGAATATATACAAACATTTTAATTTATTACATGTAGATTTTATATATATATATATATATATATCATATTTATATATATATATATGTATATCTATATATTTGTGTGTGTGTATATATTTTATTTATTTATATATAAATAAATAACAGTATATATATATAGAAATAAATAGATATGCAAATGAATCCATATGTGTATATGCTGTATATTTGCAACCTCACCTGTGTTTCTTGTATGGGTTTCAATGCAATTGGCATGTTTATTATGCACGCATCTCTTGCGAATGGTGCTGAAGTTTTGGACCAGAGTGACACCTCCAAAGTTGAAGCACCAGCTTCCAAGCATATCAAGTCGCACCCACAGAGCAAAGCTGTGATGCAACTAGGATGAGCGGGGTCCAGTATGATTTTTTTGAGGCAGAAGCATCACCTAAGCTACTAATTATCAACCACAATAGCCACGACCATGCTAAGTAGCTGTCATTCACTGTGGGCATTAGGGATATCACAGGTCGCTATCATGGATGGTGTGTCACATTCTATTTCACACCTTTCTGATAAGATAGATCCAGTCATACAATGTCATACGCTTTTGACAGGCAAGAATACCAACCACATGAGTATATCCACAGATGATGGTACCTCCAATTTGTCCCAGCTGTTTCTCTGTTACCGTAGAAGGTAACCCACTATATTATTCTCGAGTCTTGAGGGAAATTACGTGTGGACCCCCCCGCAAATTAGTTTGTCCAGCTCTTGACAAGGTCACGCCCCGTTTCACCCATTAGCTGAAGCAGCTACTGTGGACCCTGGTGACTAACGGTTGTCATTCACCAGGGTCCACGCTTGACGGGCCAATGGCTCAGACAAGGAATAGGCGGCTGATTTTCAATCCTCGCATGGAACTCTGCCACGGCGTGGCTGTGCTGTCCCTTTTTTCCCATTTTAGCTTCAATGAAGGGCCGAAGTCATGTCAAGAAGGGTCGGACGGCCTAGGCAGCTGATTTGTTTAGATCTTGAGTTCTCACAGTTTCGAATTATTTATAAATATATATATATATATTTATTTATTTATTTATTTATTGTTTGTTTTTTATCTATATATATATATATACAATGTTTCATACGGGGTTTGAGAACACTCCCTTGGATGGGATACCCTTCAGAGCTGCAGCTATGGTCTATGAAGTGCAGATGATCAGAATCCCTCAGATTTGCTCAGATCCACTCAGGTTGATTTACCTTGGAGAATTCTAGTAATTCTAGTCGTCAAACTAATTCAAACCTCAGGATGTTTGATTAATTTAGCACTGGGGTGATGATTGACTGGGGTGAGGGTTGACTGGGGTGGTGATAACTGACTGGTGTAGTGATGGTTGACTGGCTGACTGGAGTGAACTTGGATGAACCATGATGAACTTGGGTAAATCTGAGCAGAACTGGGTCCCAATCCTGTGTAGCTTGTCGAACTCAGGTCTGAGAAGCATTTTGGAGGTATTTGTGCCAACAACTTCCCCATTGACCTTTTATTTTTTATGGATAGTTTGGGGTGACAATCTGACCTATGAAGGTGAATCTTGGGTGGGTTCTCAAACCCTAGGATTTTTTTTCCTACTGCAAGTTGCTCCAAGCTTTAAGATACCGGATTCTACTAAAATCTGGAAGCCACATCATGGCGTAGAGGATTTGCAGCGCCTGCTGAAATCTTTCGACATGTCGACCTATCTCCGTGGTGGTCTCAAAGCAGTTGAATGTATGTGATACATAGGCTGCATTTGCAAAGGCATTTTAGATACACAAGGACACGGGAGAGAGATGATGCGACATGCGCATTGACGGCTAGATTTGTCAAGAAAGAGTGCAACACCCCAGAATGTTGCTGCGGTTTGTGGTTTCACGTGCCGGGTAGCGCAGCGGGCAGTTATCCACTTGTGTCACTGATGAAAAGTGTGAAATTTGGTGCGGCTTATTGGTGCTTGAAGCAAAGCACTCGGACGATAGCACTGGAATTGGCAGCATCCACTAACTCAACATTTGTTTCGTAGTGGAGTGAAAAGTGGTAAAATGAGTGTATTTGCGATGCGAATCTCATTCACAATCAAGCACAATGACTTCGGGCTGATGCACGCTGACTTTACGGTCTCATGGCGTGGTGTTAGTAGTAAACTGAAAATGTGACAGAGGAAAACCATCCCAACGCATGCAGAAAATCATGCTGTTTTTTTTAAATTTTGTTTGCTGGTCGGTCCTCGAAACTTGCCATGTACTGTTGGGCTTGGATGATGTCCTGCATGTGGCTGAGACTAGTTAGCATCATGTCATTTGCAGCTGGGAAATCCCAACCAAACATCCGTTCATGAACCAGTCCAGGTCGCGGTGTTTTTCCTGTTCAAATCATTCCCCCGGACCTATAAAAACCCTCGTTTTCGCGATGTCTTCCTTCGGCGGGTGTTGATTGTTTGTAATTACAGAAGGGGCGGGTTGAGCACACACGAGTCATGAAAAAGATGCCAAGCGATCTCCAGTAGAGCGGAATGATCCACACAAAATAGTTGCCCTAAACGTTCCAGTTGGCTGAAAAATCAACCCGCGCACGGGCCATTCAATCTACATGATTTCAAAGCCTTAATTGTTGTCATTAGATGCCAGCACAAGTTTATTCATTTGTTCAATTTAAATCTACGCAAGTATGTGCATTCTGGACATGGAACCCTCACGATGAAGATTACCACTTGCACAATTTTGCATATCTAAGTTCATGACTGGTTATGCTGCCTAGCATGATGACACGCCCAAAGCTTCCATGACGCAGAGGCCCCCTGCCGGACATGGCCCGGCCCTGGCACAACCCAGCGCCCCGCGGCGCGTTCCGAGGGCTGGAACGCATCCCACGCGCTTCTTCTTGGGTCACCTTCTGGTTGCGGTGCCTCCGAGTCAGCAGAGGGGTCCAGCTATGATATCACCAGGAGATTTGTTCATGACTGGTTGGTGATAGGTTGGCTATATAAAAGTGATGGTTATGGTTGATATAATGCTGACTGATTGATTAATAATGGGTCATTACCGATTGATTGATAGCTCATTGTGACGGATCATGCCCAATTGATAGTATGTAAATCATTATTTACAGTTAAGTGATGGTTCATTACAGACGTTCAATGTGTGAGTGATTGTTCATTATGTGAATCTGTTCAATTATGGTTGTTTTGAGATCCGCGTGTTGAGGAACCGCCGTTTGTAGACAGTTGTATTCTAAATTCATTTTTAGTCAATTTGCAATCAAAAACGGGTGGTTCCATATCATCAGGCTCCCATTACCAACATAAAGATGTTTCAAGAACACAGTAACCTCCATGAGGGATGGATTATTCGCAGTGGCTGTGCAATGGGGCTATAATGGGTTCCTGGGCCGTCCATGGCCCACCATATCCGTTTGGCTGACGTTTTAGCACTTGTATATAAGTCATTCTTGGCAGCTGATTTGGGCCCAATCCGCAATGGCCCGTGCAGTGCGCTACCACAGTTTCTGAGCCCAAAGCCAAACAGTGGCTTTTCAATGCTTGACATCGCCTTCCAAGTACCATGGTTGTACGGGACAATTGGCCTTTTCGTGTTGCTTGCGGGGCTGCTTTTCGTGACCATGAAGTTCGTTGGGCGATTTATTTCTGAACAACAAATGGCACGCGTGCACCCCCCAAATGCCCGGAAGCTCACGAACGAGGATTATGAGGCACTGTGTTGTCGCACTGGCCTCTCGCGATCTGAAATCTCCAGACTGTACATGAGCTTCATGAGAATTACAGATGGCAACTCCAATGAAAGTGCCGAAAAGATTATCGAAGAGGTACCCTACTTCAAGGGTCCATTGCAAGATCGGATGCTTAGTGCATTGAAATTGCCGGAAGAGATCGACTTTGTCATCTTGGCATCTGCCCTGAGTGTTTTCAGCGAACGAGCTGCACTGGACGACAAGATGAGGTTCCTCTTCCGTTTGTACAGCTCGGATGCGACGGGCACTGTTTCCAAGCAGGATCTCACCAAGCTTATGGACGATGTGTTGCCAGAATTCCCGGATGATGATGAGAGAAACAGGCTGATTGATCGCGCTGTTCAAGGCACCTTTGAGGAGCTGTGTGGAAGCAGTGAAGATCAGGAGCTTGGTATGGAGCAGTTTCAAATGGCTGCTACACCTCTCATTGGTGAAAGGTGCACCATCTTTTTCTGAGCCATGCCTTAGGCACTCAGCTGCCTCGAATCGCCTTGATCCAGTGAGAAGTCAAAAGAGCTCATGTGGATCGATTTGAGCTTGATTTATCTCCTGTTGCTACGTAAGAATGTATCATGACTATCATGTGCATATCTAAGCCAACCGATTTCAATATGCTGCAGAACCTGGCTGACCTAGGTGTGGGCTCGTTGTTGCTGGTTGGTTTGCCACAAGGAAGCGGGCATGTCTTCAGCTGGACTACGGTCAGCGCTGTTTGTAAGCTAAAACAGGTTGATGAACGTCGAAAATGATGGCCGCAGCAACGGAGCTCAGCAGACAATTTGCTTGACATGGCTCAGGAATGTTGACAAGCAGCATTTGTTTCGGAACCTCGCACGCCCTTGTATTCGCAAGTTTCTTGGGGACCCCAAACTGCCCCAGCTCAGAGGATACAGTGATTGTCATCATCGTCGTGGTCGTTGGTTTTCTTGTCATCACTGACAGCCATGATTGATTGACATCATGCCATCGCTACAGCAGCTACATGTTTTTGTTGTGGTAAAACTACAGTCAGTTTCAAGTCAACACCCATACTTGAGGGAGAGAGAGAACCTGGCTGCCTTCATGTATATCACATGGATACGAATGCACATACCCAAAGAAACTTGCATCATTTGTGCAGTTTTGCTTGCCACCATGAACATATGAATGCGTAATTCATTTAAAGCACAGGGAGCCAATACTAAACATCACCATACACACAAAATGATGCTACCCATCTATATTATCCAGTTATTATTGTTGGTTATTGGACGTTATTGATGTTATTTGTTATTCTATCATTTGTTTGACGTATATTGCTTAATTATTAATGGTCATTCATGGTCATTGTTGGCATCGCTCTTGGTTCACTATATCAACCTGTACTATCCTCTCATTATTGATTGCCATTGGTTCTCACCTATTGGTCAAGCATTACGATCATTAACAACCATTAGATACCATCAATGATGGTTATCAACAACCAATGACATTCAGGAGCTGATGATCAGCTATTATGGATGATGGTTTTCAATTACCAATGGATTTATTAGATAACATCCAAGAACCAAGAACTAATAATAATTAATAACCACCAATCAACCATTGGAATTCCTCAGATCCATGGCCGCTACCTGGCGGCTGGCCGCGCCTTGGCATCGCACATCGCCATGTCGGACAGCAGCTCCTCGTTGGGGCCCGGCGCCGCCCTAGTGCGGCCCAAGCGGGTGCCGGAGGAGGCCCGCAGAAACCTGCGCGACAGCCTGAAGGAGAGCTGGGGGCGCCAAGCTGTGGGGGGGGTTAGCCATGGATGGAACGAGGGGATTAGAGTGATTATAGTGACCAATAGTGATTAATCATATGGGATTCGAGTGAGTGAATGGGAGGAATTTAGGCTTGAGACTATGGTCATATCGACGTGGGTATGGATTGTGCCAGTTGCTGTTACCACTGGATCCACGCTGGTATGGCTATGAGGATAGCTGGCATGGTGGAACCAGCAAGGGCATTCCCATGGTATTCTTGTATGGTTGAGTAGGAGCAGCTGGCATTGAGAAGAGATGGAGGCGGGATTGTGCCTGGCAACAAAACATCCTGCTTTGCAATCAGGAAAGCGAGCATAAAGGTGTTTTCACAAAGGAATCCTAAAACCATTTTTGTGTTGCCTGAAAAGACGAGCTGGGCTGCATATCTATGGTCACCGTGCTTTGGCACAGACGGAATTCATCAGTAAAAACACACGGTATTTACATGCGCATGCAAAACATTCGCCATACTCACGAGCATCCATGTATGCACATGCCTGAATCAAATGTTGCACAATGTCCTTCAAAAGTTTGGTCACATTGTACTATGCATGCATGCATAGTGCATGCAGATTAGGGTAGAGGACAATGATAGCGGGCAAAATCGAAGTGTCGGTGCCCGCAGCTGATGCACTCAGGAGCACGGCTTGGTGGTGGAGCGTCGTCACGGCTATGTGAGGCAGCTTGTGCTCTTAGGGCTTTGACAGAGAGATAGTCAGGAACGGAAGTGTTGTGGCTCGAGTAGTGGGGTGGTTGTTCATAGGAAAAGGTTGATCGACAGTTTTTCAGAACCCTCTCACTGCAGATTGTTTGACCACATCCGAGGGCTTTCGAGTTAAGGTTTTGCTTCCTGTGTTTGCATCATCCTAGCTCTTGTGGTACCTTCGGAAGGCCATCAAAGCAGTTGCCCAGTGGGAAGGACTGCATCATCAAACATTTGGGTGAGTGCGGCGCCCCTTGGTCGTTTACGGGCAGCCCGGGATGCGGACATGTCATCAGGAGACATGGTAGTGAAACAGCTCTGCCACAAGAAATGGCAAACGCATATCCTCACAACAGAAACACGGCTTTGATTGGCTTTGTTCATCCTCAGGTGTGCCATCCAGAGACTGTGGATTAATGTTAGGTCTTGATTTATTACCCCCCCCTAAACCAAACTTAGGGGATTGATTAAAAAACTCCCTCCTTAAAAGTCTTGCCTGAGAGATGGGGAACCTCACCAATAATAAAAGTAATTATATAGTGATTAGTAGTAGTAGTAGTAGTAGTAGTAGTAGTAGTAGTAGTAGTAGTAGTAGTAGTAGTAGTAGCAGGAGTAGTAGTAGTAGTAGTAGTAGTAGCAGGAGTAGTAGTAGTAGTAGTAGTAGTAGTAGTAGTACTAGTACTAGTAATAATCATTTCTTCTCAGGGGATGCCAGGGCTTGGGAGGGGCTGAGTGGAACAGGATGTGTGGCTACAAAATAATCAGTGATGATCTCCCCCCCCAAAAAAAAAAACAACCCCCAAAAAAAACTTTTCTTTAATCACTCCCCTTTTCAAAATGGTATGGGCTATGAATAATTTTGGGAAAACTTTTCTTTAATCGACCCCCTTAGACAAATCAAAGCCTAACATTAGCTTGATTCTTCAGTTCCTCAGGTGTGCCATTCAGAACTTTCATTCAATTCTCAATATTTGCATCTATTTACTATGCAAACATGGCAGACCGAAGCTTCATCTCTAATCGTAGGGGCCTCAGCTTTGACGCCTGCCGAGGATAAGAAGTGTGGCAACTATCGCCTGGGGAAGTTTTCAGCTGTGCGACCGGATTTCTTGGAGTTTTGCGTGGAATCTTGGGTGAATTGGTCCATGCAGTTCCTGGTGCCAGCTAGGTCTAGGTCAACGTTGACTGGCTGGTTGAGCCGGGGTTGTTTTGTGTGGTCGCATGTAGCTTTACGCTTTTTTGTACTCTCAGGTGCCACCAGCTTTCCAATGTGCTGTTAGTTGGTGGCTGCTGAATGTAGATCTTGAATGAGGTTGAAATTATATTAGAGACTTCGTGTGCACTGGAACCTCCAGGGCAAAACTGATTTTGATGACCAAATAGCGCGAGGATACTGGTAATCAATAATTGGTCTATGATCGAGATTTTGTGTGCCTCATCATGCATTTCCTGTTGTGGAAACCGGCCATTGGGATCGGCGACTTGCAACAGATCAGTTCTGAACTAGGTCAAGTGCAGTTGTTCTGAAAGGACTCCCAGCCAGCCCTTCCCCAACCCACCAGGATTACATCAAAAAACTGATTCGCAAACCGCGGGAACTGGTCTACTGCTCCTTGGCATTTTGGCGCTTGTTTAGTCCCGGGCTATGAACTGTGCCCGAAATGGAGCGAGGAGAGGTGATTTTTATCACATTTTGATAGAAATCAAGTTGCGGATCTTCCACGCCATGGGTAGCCCCACCCCGACCCTGAGCTGCCAAGGTTCACTGGGCAGTGGTCAGTTGCTTTTTGATTGGGAGCTTCTGGAGACCTTGGTTCAGTTCCTGGGCTGCACACCGTGGGGCGCCAGGCCACCTCAGAATATACAAATATTTTAGATATTTCAGTTGGTGGCTTGAGAAATGCTTAATTTTTTCCACCAATGTTTGGAACAATTGGTTGGTTGACTTATATCTCTGGAATGGCTTATATAACCACCAACCAGTATTTCAATATCACTCAATAGCCATGTTTGCCAATCAATTGGTTGCCCGATCTCCTGGTGCGCCCCTCTCCGTTCACAAAGCAACCAGGAAAGAGCACGTGAAGATCCGTGCCATTCATTTGATTGACACCGCCTATGGTGGCGAGAAGCACCGACCTAGCGCAGTGCGTGCGCAGCGGCTCTTCGCCGGCTGGTTTCAGGCTCATCCACTGACTGTTCATTACAGTTTAGCCAGTGGGGAAATCAACCATTATTGTCAACCACTTGTTTCATTTATTAAGCGCGACTGAATACTAAAACCATCATTTGTGAACCACATTTCGGGTTGAGGACAGTTTCGGCCGAGCATAATTCAGCACATTCACCTTGTTTGGCCCATTTCCTTCAGGTAACCAGTTCTTTATTCATTTTTGTGCTCCTTTGTTTTCAGCTTAATTCTGTGCCTGATGTTTGCACATGTCCCATTGGCAAATGCGATGTTGATGACGATTTGCTTGTCCCGATCAGGGCATTTGGATCTTGTCCACAACATTATTTGAAAGCGTCGTGGATAGCTAAATCGTGAACATGTGAGCCAAGTATCCAGGCGGAGCAAGTAGATATCATGCGCGTGGCATTGCATGGCTATTCGGCTGAGCCATCTCATGTCGCATGATTCAATTCTTGTGGAATTCCTCCCTGCCCATACCATCCGTTGCCATCCTGCCCCAATGCTGCAGCGCAGGATCAGGCCTGGGAGGGTGCACCATGCCTGGTGCGGAGCTTCCTCACAGCCAAAGAGTTCCAGCCCCTGGGTGGTGAGTTCCGATGGTCAGGTGAACATCCGCTCCACTATTGGTCAACCATGGTTCACCAGGATACCGGGCATTGACACACATAGCTACGTGAATCCTGGTGAATATGGGCACCACGGGGGCCCACGGGCATGTGAATCTTGGTGAATACTGAGAACACGATGACCCCATTGGATCTATTGAAATGCTGAATTCTTTTTGGTATGTTCCCATGGTTTGGCCACCGGGAATTATGATGGAACCATTAGGCAATGAACGAATCAGACTTGATGTTGGCCATGTTTGGCATGGACCTAAGGGACAGCCAACGAGTGGTTAGCCAGCAACCATCCACATGCATCGCAGATGTAAAATGTTGTGGTCTATACTCATTAACGTACCTCCCCTGGGAAGCCAACAGCGTCCGCTCAGGAGATGGTCTGCGCAGCAGGGCGAACAAGTGGACGTCCTCATGGACTGCGACGCTGTGAGCGCGCGGAAACCTGTGGACGTGGACATCTTCCGACGATCCGTGCTGCGCAAGGGTGGCCTGGTCCGGAGAAGTCACAGAAATCTCCACGGAATTCCCAGGCCATCAGTTGATTTTAGGCATGTTCATGTTCACATTGGCGGAATACATGATTGCATAGCATATTTTCATGTGGTTTGATGTTTGGAATGGTGGGATGATCGTGATTGATGGATTGCCATTTTGCTTGGATTTTGTTCGCGTACGCACGGATGATGTGGCTCATGTTCGTGGTAAGATCGTGCCATTGCCGTTCCTTTTGCAAATTCAGCTCTGGAGACCGGAACCCGCGAAGCTGCTTGGAATGACAGTCTTTCATGGTGAGGGTAGCGTTGAATGGTCTGAGGTGGGCTTTGCTTAGAATCTCAGCTGCGCTTAGTGCTACCAATGCCCTTTGAGAACATGGGGAATCACATGAGATGACTGGCTGAAACTGTTCAATTGATCGCAAGCACTCATAGACTCATAGACTCATAGGCCATCGTGTTGCCGAGCCGTAGTTCTTAATCCCTGCTCAGTTGCGCGCAAAAGATATTCTTCCCTGTCAGCCAAACACGGAAGAGAGTGGCAGGAATTTTCTATGCACATGTTTTCTAGTCTATACACATCTGATTTTTCCTTGCGCTGTTTGAAACTATTTGATGGGTCAGGTCTTGTCCAACCCTGCGAAGCGAATATGCATCCAGAAATGCCCGAAGCACAAGGACTGGAATTGCAACGGTTGCTGCGTGAGTGTGGGTCCGTATTCACTTCCCTTGCTCCTTGAAAGTTTTTTTGATGATAAATTCTTGGCTTGTTTGTTCTTCACCGAGACTTGGGGCTTGATTCAATTGACATCAAATTACGAGTTCAGGTTGGTTTGAATGCTGGTCACTATTACCAAGCTTTATCGCCAGTAGCAACCCAAATTTTAAAGCTAGTCGCAGTGGGACCAGCGGATGCACTAGACGACAAACCCCTTACTCGTAGGTTCTGCACAGAAGTTGCATGCTCACCACTGCGCCGCCAGGATTCCTCATTTGAACCTCCAAATGACTAGCTGGGTGTAGTGCAGTGTATCTGTTACATTCTCATACCAAGTAGGTGAACAACATTGAATGACTAGCATTGACGAACCGTTTTTCGGCTGCCAGGTCTAATTAGCAGTGAGTCGGGTTTAGATCCACGGTTATCCCAGGTGGTGAATGGAATTTGTTTCTCAGTATTGTCATTCGGTGTGGGGATTGTGATTTTCATACTGCGATAAAAGTAAGTCAAAAATTTACAACTAGCTCACACAGCCCCATGTCAGCAGTCCAGATAGCTGGGTGGTTGGGCACAATTCCTACACACACACACACACACTGCATACTGTATGATGTCAAATGTGCATTTCAATGCTATATTTGCCGCATATGCAAATTTAGACACACAAACACGCGCACACACACAAATTTGCATAGAGTACCATACAGCAAATATACAAATTGCTGCACCTTGACAAAGCCGTGTCAACCGAACCTGACGAGGCATCAGTTCATTCTCGTTTTGTTAGTGGCAAATGTGACACCGTGTGCGCTTGGAGGTGTTGCGAGAGCTGGTGAAGCAGGTGCTCCTGCAGGGCTGATGCGGGGACACAAAGTCCATGCTGCTCCAAGGAAGTCATAGGAAGTCATGGTAGCTGTAAGGGACCAAATTTGTTCAACAAAAATTGGTTTGATGACTGGGGGGAGGTAGAACCATGAGAACGAAGTTCAAACAAACAGCAGAGATATTTGGCCGCGGGTTCAAGGCCAACAAGCAGAACATCTCCGGACGAGTTGTAGAAGAACTTGCCAAAGCGATCCAACATGGCCTCTCAGAACAGCTATACGAAAGCCCAATGGCCAACATCATAAATCCAACTATGATTTCCTCAGATTTCCCGTTCAGTTGGAATGCAACATGAATTCCTGGGCCATTCCCTGTTCGTTCAACCGTATTCTGCTTTATTAATCCCTTAATTACGGCAAACCCGTGGAAGTCAACGAAAACTTAGTTTGATTCTGTTTTTTGCTGGTGGTATCCATTCTGAACCCCCAACAAGCTCCCAAAGACCTGATCTTGAGCAGCCACCAGGTGTACAAGGACGGTACGTGGCACCGCCGCCACGAGGACACCAGGTCACACAAGCGCTCCCGGTCCCGTGCGCGCTCGCGCTCCCGCCGTAAGCGCAGCAGCCGCAGCAGGGAGAAAAGAGGGAAAAATAAAGCTGCGAATGGTGAATTCTGATGGATTTTACATGGTTTTGCCCTTTGAGGTTTTGGATGAGATTTATGCCATTAGTACTTCAGTACTTCATTGTGCTCATTGAAAATCAAGATGATTAATAATTGATTCAGTTCGAGACGATAAACTTCGAAAAGCCCAAGATAGAGACGTCCGAGCACACAGACTACCCAGCAAGGGTAAATATTTCCACGCCAAAGTGCAACTGCATAGTCACATAGTCAAGCTTGCCCTGAATTGGTGTTTGTGAGAGGATGCCATCCAAACCACAGTGAGATTGGATATATATTCCAAGCAGCCGCATTGCGTGCGGGCAACCGCAGTTAAGCTCATTAAGCTAGAAGCTAGACAGCTAGACCTAGACAGCTAGACGGAAGAAACTGCACGATGATGAGGCCGAGTTCCTGCTAAGATGCAGTAGCTTCCAGGTTGGCTATTGGCCAGTGGAAAGATTTCATTCATATTTTGGTCACAGAGCCCCAATGGATCTTACTTGGTGTCCAAGCGCGCAGTTCATTTGAGCAACAGTTTTCATGACACTGATTCAACTGTTGCTATGAGTTACCATGAAGGAAAACTGACTACGTGGCGAGTTTCAGCTAGGGGTCGTCCATGTGCCCCGCTGCCCTTGATTGCCTTTGCTTAGGCAGCTTTGATGGTGTATTTGCCTTAGGCCACGGGGTCAGATTCAGGAATGCACTTGGGATCACTTGGGACTTGGGGCTGTTGATGAAAATGTGGGGTGCTCTTGAGTTCCCGACCTGTGGTTTCTCAGGAGAGTTTGTGGATAATATGATTTTCCTTTGACCGACGGGACGCTTGGAACATGCATGGGGACAACTGGATTCAAGTGTTCTTGCTAAACATACTTGGGGATCATGCGCGCACAATCTCCAAAGGAGGCAAGTAGCAGCCAGCCAAGTTTCAAACGGCAGAGGTCTCATGATGTGCAGCCGCATGACAGTCTCAGAATGTGAAAGGCGTCATGCATCCCTTTTGGCTGAACTATTTCCAGTGGGAACCGGGAACCACCCTGCATCCTTTTTTCGCTTGTGTACATTATACTCAAGAATTCCATGCATCATACAGAAAAAGCACGAAAACCATGTGGCAAACACACGTGCATGTCTTGTATATACATGTTTCATCATGTTTCTTCATGTTTCTATGCCAATTTCTACCATTTTCAACCATGTCTTTAGGACTGTTGAATTCCAAGCCTTATCCATTCTACCAAATCCCATGACTTCAGCAGAGCCGCGGGCGCCAGGCTCCAGGCTGAGGAACCCTGGGACGAACAGCTGAGATTCTGGGGGGAGTTCACCTGGAAAAGTCCATCCACAGTGATAAAGCACCTGTTTTTGATGGACAATCACCAGCCATTCGGGCCATTCATGCTTAAACTTCATGGTGTTTCGGTTTCACTGTGACAGAGAGCAACAAATCCAGTGGATGATGATGGTGGATATCCAACAAGGCTGAGATGGGCTGAGCTTGAACAGTCCTGCCATTTTGAGCCATGCTTGTGAAAGATGCGCTGGTTGCATTTGGTTCTTACATACAATGAGATAGCTACTGTTGGGCTTTCAATTTTCTTGGTTGTTTACAATCATGGGAGTTCCCCACTTCACCATCAGCCGAAATCATCGGTTGCAGGCTTTGTTTACTGCAGAATACCAGGAACAGAATCACTAACAGAATCAGAATTCCTGCAGTGGCCTGTCCACTAACAGAATATTTCTGAGCTTGGGGCCTATGAGTTCGTCACTGGGGTGAATCAATTGATTGGTGAGAATCTCGAGGATCTCTCGCCGCTATGAACACGCGACATCAACTTTTTCAAGGTCAACCAGTTTCTGACCATGTGCGGCCAAGTCTTGAAGGAAAGGGTCAGTGCCAGCACCAGCTGAATCATTTGATGCATCACTTTTCAGTGGCAGACCTGGACACTTCAGTGCTGGCGTACACTTGGTGTGGAGTTGGCCAGTCTGTCGAACATTTGAGATTGGCATTTTAACCGATGCGCTGGCATTACTCGTGGCCTTTCATTATTTTCCCATGCTGTTGCCATGAAGCTTCATCCGGCTATCATGATTGTTGTTTGGTTGGTTCGTGCGCAGACCGGTCATTTCACGTTGCCACGATCTCCCAGGTGACTTCTTCATGGATGTCTCCACCGCAAGCTTCGGGTGGGCTCGAATCTTTTCATTGCAGCTGCAGGGAAAAGGCGCTGAAAGCAGTGCGAGGGATTCACCGCGTGTTGGTGAGTTTAGCTGGCTAGTGGTTTAGCCCCATTGGTATCCGTAGTTGTTCCAAGCTACCGTGCTACCAATTGCATGGTAGCGGAGCTCCTGAAAGGAGCAGGGAGCCATGCCTGATGATCTGCATTCGATTCCAGAGTGGAGTGGTGACCCAGCTGAGTTTGAGCAATTCTGCAATGCGTGCCGCTGGTATGAAACATCTCTGAAGTCGAGTGAGAAAGGCCAAGCAGCGAGTCGTGTTTGGTCTCGCCTTCGGGGAGCAGCGAAGTCAGTGGTGCGGAATTTGGATCCGGACGATTTCCAATCAGCAGACGGATTGAAAAAGTTACTGCAGGTTCTCAGGGAGAGCCCATTGCAACGACTGCCCGTCCCTGATTCGTTTTCTCGACTGGATGCATGGAACAGCATCAGACGTAAGGATGGTGAGAGCATTGCCGAACTTCTGGTGAGAGAAGAGGATATGTTCACTCAGTTGCAGCAAGCCCTTCGCAGAGCACGTGCAGATCGTGTAGCAATTCGTTCAGCCCCAGCAGAGAGTGGATCACCACCTTCCCAAACCGGAGCTGACAGTCCTCAGCCAAAGCGAAGCCAAGATCCTGGTCCATCGTCTCCGACTGGTTCTCAAACAGCCGCAGTGAGCCCTGGCACCACGGATTTCTTCGAAGACGAGATGAGAGGTTTCCGACTTTTGAAAGCTTCGCATTTGAGCAGACAGGAGAAGTTGAACGTGTTGACGCAAACTGGCAATAGCACTGAATTCGTGTTGATCAGACGCGCCCTTCGTTCGATGTTCTCTGAGGAATCCGATCAGCTTCAACGCAACGTCAGCCGGAAACCGGGTAAAGGTGTTTGGTTTGGGGATGCAACAGATGATGCGTGGTGGCATGATGATGGCTGGGAACCCTATGACGAACAGGCATGGTACGGTGATGAGCCCAATGCGTTCTGGAATGACTGGAATGAAGAGTGGACAGATGACTGGTCATCGCCTCGACAAGACGATGAATGGGATGAAAGCCAATCCACGGCGATGACTTCAGTTGTGGATCCCATTGCAGAGGAAGAAGATGGTGGCCAGTCCAAGGAAGAGGCAGAGCTCAGAGAAGCAGTTTTCCTCTCCCAGGAAGCCAACAAGACGTTAGCCCAGGCAAGAGACGCTGTCAGAAGAGTGCGGCAGGCTCGTGGATACTACTCTCCGGAAGCTGCGTCTGGAAAAGGGATGACTCCATCATCTTCGACTGGGCGACCATCGACACCAGGCATGAGTTCCAAATCGACTGGAAAGGGTGGAAAGACTGGTTATGGGCCATGTTTTATCTGCAAGAAGCCGGGTCATGGCTATCAACAGTGTCCAGATCGGTTTTCAAAAGGTAGCATGTTTGGAAAGAGTTCGAAAGGAAAAGGGAAGGGCAAATGGAACAAAGGAAAATCCAAATCCAAGATGAACTACTTAGAGTTTTATGCCCTTTCTGTGATGTGGAACCATGATGCCTCGCAGCAGCATTGCCACACCCGTGTGATTCTGGACACCGGTGCAGCCGAGAACGCAATCGGTTCGGCTTGTTTAGACAAGATGCTGCGCTATGGCAAGTTCCACTATGATGTACAGTTGGACAAGCTGCCCACCTTTCGTTTCGGCAACGGCGAGAAGATGAAAGCCTCCAGCCGAGTGGTGCTTCGGGACACGGCCCTGGGTGATGTTCATTTCTATGTGTTGGATCAGGGTGATGCAGTGAATACCCCACCACTCCTTGGAGCCAAAACTCTTCGAGATTGCCAAGCCCAGATTCATTATGGCAGCAACCAACTGGTCTTCACATCATGGTGTTTGTCATCTCAACGAGCAGTTTCCATGTCTCTTCCAGTACATGTTCTACCATCTTGGCATCTGGCAATTGATTTGCGTGGCCAGGCTGCCTCAGCGGAGTTTCCTATTGCCGCTTTGCAGGTTCGGGACCCCAATGAAGATGGCAATCAGATCCACCCAGTGCATGCCATGTCAGATGAGTGTGATGAGTTCGATGCTTCCAGTCATGATGAGTTGTTCCTCCCGTTGTTCATGATGCACATTGAAGGGAATCATGCC
Organism: Symbiodinium kawagutii; assembly: GCA_009767595.1. NCBI lineage: Eukaryota > Dinophyceae > Suessiales > Symbiodiniaceae > Symbiodinium > Symbiodinium kawagutii. Next base: position 64,804 of record VSDK01018975.1, read on the forward strand.
ACAGAACATGCTTCAGAAGAACTACATGTCCACATGCAGACCTTGGCTCAGCGACTTCAACGGCTGTCATCTTCGATCGCTGGTGATGTCCTTCAAGGAGCCTCACGCAGTGGACGATCCCAGAGTGCAGGGATTCCCATGTTACGGAGAGCATTTGGGCAAGACGCGTCAGAATCAGTGGGCGAGTTGGACAACATGCACACGTTGCGGCCTTCGCATGCAATACCAGGTGAAGAAGGAGAGCCACGGAGCGAATCGCTCCATGGGCCCCAATCCAGCCCTACTGCAAGTGATCTTGGACGAGTACGAGAAGAGCACCCCTCCAGAGCAGATGACAGAGTCGATGATCAATGGCAAGTTGATGGAGTTGAAGGGATTGATGCTGCAGCAAGGCCAAACGACCAGAATGAGGATCACGGAGACAGTGGCCGAGTACGACAAGAGGGTCAGCCCAGAGAAGACTCCGTATCCAAAGGCCAAAGCAACGTCAGCCAAGAAAGCTCCCAAGAAGATTTCGGAGGACACCAAGGTCCAAGTCAAGAAGGAGTTGACGGAGGAGATGCTGGCATCTGCAACATCGCCAAGGTCCCGCAAGATTGTGGAGAAGGCCATCGAACTGATGCACAAGGGCACGATGAGTGCGGAGGACCTCTCCTTGGAGGAAGCTCGATGGGTGGCTGTGAACAATGCCGAGGTCATGAGTGTGGCTTCATCGGCGGAGCAGGCAGAGAAGGAGGGATAGGACTGTCTGTCCTATGGGCATCCTTGAAGTCGCTGAAAGAAAGGATGAGTGGTGAAGCCAAAGGAAAAGAGCCAGGATGTTTGGCTGACATCCATGCTCCGGATGAGCATGGGATGGCGCCCTCCTTTGAAACTGGCTCCAAGGTGAAGTCCACCAAGAATGAGACGGCTATGAGGGACCAGCATGGTCACACTGGATATGGCCGGGTAATCGGTCAACCCAGAGATCAAATGCTTTCCCAGAAGAATCACCTCAACCCATCCATTGCCAAGAAGATTGCCACCAACGCCGCGGTCCTCGGTGCGATGCTACTTGGTCCATGCCATGGTCTTCTTGGACAGATTCAGGATTCCGTTGACTTTATGGAGATTGCATGTTCACCAGTGTCGAGCCTTTCGCAAGCTATGGAGGACTCTGGTTTCAACATTCTCCGGGTGAACTACAAGGAGGGCTATGACTTGGAGTCCAAAGCCGGAACTTTCAAGCTCAAGGAGGTGATGAAGAAAACGAAGCCGCGATTCTCATGGGTTTCGTTGCCATGTACCAGGCTTTCATCACTGCAGTACTTGACGGCTCGGACCGATGAAGAATGGTCACGGTTTGAGAAAAGACAGTCTCAAGATCTGCGGAGAGCTGAAGAAGTTGCACAGGGCATCATGGACAACTTAGAGGAGAATGAGGAGGCCGACTTTGGTTGGGAGTGGCCATTATCGGCCAAGAAGGGATGGACCTCAAGGGCAATTGTCTTGATCTGCAAACGGATGCGAGCCCTTGGAAGACCCTTGTACTGGTGCAGGTTTGATGGTTGTGCCTACGGCTTAGAGTTCAACTCCATTCCAGTGCGAAAAGGGTGGCAAGTGTTAACCAGCTGCCGAAGACTCTGGTTGGCCCTGCAAGCTCGATGCCCAGGTCATCCGGAACATGCGGAGTGCAGAGGCCCAGTGGCACAAGCCTCTTCCTACTACCCGCCAAAGATGGTTGCTTCAGTGACCAAAGCCATCCAAGGTCACTGGATTGAGATGGAGGAGAAGAATGGCTTGAGTCTCAGTCGAGATGTTGAGCACTTCCTGTTGAACTTGGATGATGGGGAAGATCCCTCCGACAATGATCCACTTTGGCAACTTCGCGAAGAATCTCCTCAGGTCTATGCCCTGTCCAGAAGCCGCTATCCAGTCAATCCACCGACTGGCAAGAAGCTGGAGCAAGTGAGACAACAGATGCTTCGTGTTCACAGAGCTTCAGGACATGCTTCGTTCTCAAATCTCCAACGACTTCTGAGAGCACGACAAGCACCGGAGTGGGCCATCGAAATGGCAGGCAAGATGACCTGTCCGGCTTGTCAGGAAGCCAAACGAATTCGTCCTTCATCGGTGGCTGCGCTCACCGAACTCCCTGGTCTCTTCGAAGTTGTGGGAATGGATGTCTTTGAGTTCGAGCACGATGGCCACAAGACGAAGTTCCTTCTTCTTCGTGACAGAGCCAGTGGACTCATAGCGACTGAATGGCTTCAGCAATATGGAGGTGACGGTGAAGAACGTGCTTGGGAGCCATCGACTCAAGAGATCATTCCATGCATTGGTCGTTGGCTGATGAACAACCCAACACCAAAGTGGCTTTTTACCGATTTCCCCCCTTACTTCACTTCAAGTGCTATGATGGAGTATTGTGGGCTCTCCGGAATTGGCCTCTTGGTGACGCCAGCAGAGTCGCATGAAATGCTTGGAGCAGAGGAGGCTTCTATCAATGTGCTGAAGGACACCGTTCGTCGTCTGTTGAAGGATGAGCCCAGTCTTTCAGTTCTTGAAGCTTTCAAGTTGTCAGCCCATGGCCACAATCAGACAGTTGGGCCAAGTGGTTTTAGCCCATTCCAATGGACGAGGGGATCATCGGCACCTCATGAGAACCTCCCACTTGGACTTGACCCCAAGAAAGCATTCGAAGGTGTGCTGAAGTTGAAGGAGAAGGCCAGAGTGGCCTATGAGATGGAAAATGCCAAGTACAAGCTCTCCCGTCTCAGCAACAGTGTTTCTCGTCCTGCAGTTCTCTACAAAGCAGGACAACTTCTTATGCTCTGGAGGCAACGCAACCGTCCTGGCAAGACAACGGGGCAATGGGTTGGTCCAGTTCGAATGCTACACCAAGAACAAGGAACATTGTGGCTCGCTACTGGATCTACGCTCATTAGAGCGAGAGTGAACCAGGTGAGGCCATGCACCCGGAGGGAAGAGTTGGCCGCTACTTTGGAAAGTTTGTTGAGGACGTTCACAGGACGTAATTATCTCAACATTACTGGCGAAGTTCCCTCTGAGAGGCAGAGACAAGATGACATCCAAGGAGGTGAAGTGCTCGTGGACCCAGCTCCGCAGTTTCAGCCTGATGCTTGGAGGTTGATCATCGAAGATGGCCGCAGATGGTTGATTAGGAGCCACAACATTCCTCGATTGGCAATGTTTACCCCTGGCAGATTGCAAGGAGCACCAGCCCAGGATGAAGAGTTGACGGGCAACCGGATTACAGTTGTCAGATCTATGGTTGAAGGGGCTCCTGAAGTGAAGATACAGGATGACTTCAGGACTTCAGATGAGCCACACCGACATCTTAGTGAACGATGGAAGGGCGAGACTCGGTTCGAGATGACCCTTGAGCCAGGACCTTCCAAATCCAAGATGCAGGTGAAGAAGACGCTGGAGAAGAAGAAGAAAGCTCAGAAGCCCGGAGGTGCCTCGACTACGGCGCCACCACCAGAGGAAGATCGACTCCCCATTGATCAAGACGAACCAGAAGCTCCACCACGTGATGTTCCTGGACCTTCTGGAAGTGCCCCGCAAACACCTGGAGTCCTACTTCCTGAAGTTCCTGAGATCAGTCCCTTGACGACTGCTCTTAGAGAGAGGGGGCCAGAATTAGTTGATGGTCATCCACGACCACCTGCAATGAAGGACAGTTCACTATGTCCAGTTCCAGATTGCGTTCTTCCAGGTGGACATGAAGGTGCTCATCAGGATGATCGTGACATCAAGTTTTCCTATGAGAAGATGGGAGGGCGAGTCAACGTCGAAAACTCCGATGATGATTTGTCAAGCCCAAGTTCCTCAAGTTCCTCATCATCTGAAGAACTCATGCCAGATGGAAGAGGACCAGCTGCAGCAGAGCATCCACCCAAACGACGCAAAGGCAACAATCCAAGCAATCAGATGTTTAGTCTGGAGATCCAGCTAGAGGAGGAGGACATCGACTTTCTCTCTCGAAAGCCAAAGAAAGCTGGAATTTGGTTGTCGAAGAAGATGGAGTCGAAGAACAAAGAGGTCAAGTGGCAGCGCCTCACAATGGAAGAGAAGCTGAAGTTCGACGAGGCTCAATCAAAGGAGCTGAGCAATGTGCTAGCCTCGCGTGCCTTGAGAAGTTTGACCAGCTCTGAGATGCAGAACCTGGACATGAAGCAGGTGATGCAAATGCGCTGGGTTCTATGTTACAAGGCCGACTCCTCAGCGAAAGCGAGGTTAGTCGTCCTCGGCTACCAGGCCCCAAACCTTACACAGGTACAGGCCTCGGCCCCAACAATGGCCAAGCTCAGCCGAAACCTTCTTCTGGCAGCATGTGCCAACAAGCGTTTCCAGCTGCAGGCTGGAGACGTCACGGCAGCCTTTTTACAGGCAGCCCAAAGCCTCGAAGATGAAAATTTGGTGATCTGGGCCCCTGCAGAACTAGCTGTTCTTTACGGCGCCGATCCATCGAAGCCGCTCCTTCCACTCAAAGTATGCAAAGCCTTTTACGGCCTCACTCATGCACCCCGCAAATGGTATGAACACGTTTGCGAAACATTGGCTTCCCATGGTTGGAGAAAACTATGCAGCGATGGTTGCATTTTCATTTTGCTTGATGACCAGGGAGAACTCCGAGGCATTGCAGGAATACACGTTGATGATTTTCTGCTTGGAGGAGATCCCCAGGAACCAACCTTTGCCAAAGCTGAGAAAGCATTGAAGGAAGCCTATCGTTGGGGCAAGTGGGAAACCGGCTCCTTTGAGTTCGCTGGGACCAACATTATCCAACATGAAGATTTCTCCATTGAGATTTCCCAGGAGTCATACATCAATCGATGGTTGGAAGAGATTGAGTTGCCCAAGGACCGTATGAAGGAAAAGAAAGCCAAGCTGAATGACCAAGAAGTTTCAGCTCTTCGTGGACTGATAGGGACAATGTCATGGAAGTGCAGTCAAACTGGTCCTCAGTTTGCCGCCGACATTGGTCTTCTGCTGAGTGAGATTCCATATGCCACCATTGACACAGTTCTTCGCTCCAACAAGGTGGCTCGGGAAATGAAACGAAGTGCAGAGCAAGTCCTTCGGTTCCCTTCCTGGAATTTGCCATGGCAGAGCATCACCACTGTAACGTGGGCCGATGCCTCGAATCACAACAGGCCCGATAAGTCATCGACTATGGGATTGGTGACTTGCCTCGCACCCCACAACATCATGGACGGTGAGGAGGTGGAGTTGGCGATAGTGGGATGGCGATCTGGTCGTACCCCACGGCAGTGCCTTGGTTCCAATGGAGCCGAAGTTCAGGCCATCACTGAAGGTGAGGACATGACTTTCAAAGTGAGAGGGCTATGGACCGAGCTACATGGAATCACCTATGGCCGCCATGATCTCTACCAGAAGATCCGCCAGTTTTCAACTGGAGTTGTTGTGATGGATTCAAGAGGAGTGTTTGACGCGGCCACCAGAAACATTTCAGCACTCCATGGAATGAGGAGCAGCCGAGCTGGATATGAATTGGTGTTGGCTTGCAACCAAGCACGTCAAATTGGCACCTCTTTCAGGTGGGTGAACGGAAGTGTTCAGTTGGCAGACACTCTCACAAAAGCCAACGATCGAAAAGTGCTACTTCATCTGCTCAGTCTTCGTCAACGATGGAGACTCATCCATGATGAGAAGTTTACTGCAGGAAGAAAGCTGAAGAAACTGGAAATACTGAAGAAGATGAAAGATGATGAAATCATGTTTTTCCAGTACATCGATCGACTGGCTGTGGAGAATCGCTGGCCACAGTATGAAGAAGTCAGGAATGTGGCTGATGCGCAGACCGGTCATTTCACGTTGCCACGATCTCCCAGGTGACTTCTTCATGGATGTCTCCACCGCAAGCTTCGGGTGGGCTCGAATCTTTTCATTGCAGCTGCAGGGAAAAGGCGCTGAAAGCAGTGCGAGGGATTCACCGCGTGTTGGTGAGTTTAGCTGGCTAGTGGTTTAGCCCCATTGGTATCCGTAGTTGTTCCAAGCTACCGTGCTACCAATTGCAGTTCGCGATGGTTTGCCATGGGTTGCCTCAAGCAACATTGAAATTATATACCCTATAGTCGCTATATTTTCTTGTGTTGACTGTCCCAATGCTTTGCTTCTTGGTGAATCGTTGCAACACAAGTATGCGCCTTTGTTGGGTGTTCGTCGTTCATAAATGGTAGCGCATCGAGGATTGGTTGGCGTTCCGCATATGTATGTCTAAGCAGCGATGGTGCTTGCTGTCAAGGCATACGTCAAATCCAAGAACAGTCAACGAACACATAGCAGATCATAGTCGTGAACATAGCGCAATTGAAATCGATTGAAGTAAGACCAATATTCTGTCCACGTTATGGACTTTCATCAGGGGCACACGTCTTTCAACCCCAAATTTCATGCGGTCCTATTTGGTCGTTGTTGAAACTACTTTCTTTACTGCAACGGTTTCTACAATTGATAACTTGGCGCAAGGTACTCGCCATCACTTTTTGGGATGGGCAAAAAAGTCGCGATGCAGCTGTGCAGTCCTATAGAAAGATATCCCTTATACATGTTTAGACTGTACATGTCGACAGATGTTTATCATTTCTTTGCATGATCCCAGTTCCTGATTCCAATAGAGCGTGAGCTTTTGCCTAGCCATCAACTCCCGAAATGACAGTTTCAATTAGAGAACGTCATTTTGATGAGGACAACCTTCTATGGGCTAAAATGCCACTTCCCCTTTTTTTAGCCGGGAAAGCCTTGTTGGTCATGATAGCCCTGGCAGATGTTTGATGGCAGGTGGTCAAAGCCCCGCAGTTCCCAGCTGTAGGTCATCAGAAGCCATCATAATATCGATGTTCACAATGGCCAGTACACAGTACACATATGCTTAAAAAGAATGCATGAATTTAATATTAACTATATAACATGCATATTCATGGATTCTTTAATACACACGTGTGACCCGGGTATGTGATGTCTAGATCAGGCAAACTCGACAGAAATAGTTGATTAGGTTGTATGGTGATATATTATTCTTTTGTCATCCTCTTCTGCCGTGTGCCCATGTTTTTGGTATGATCCATGTCGGCTTTGGCTCCAGCTGCAACAAGTGGTTCCAAGCTGCAACTGGCTGATTGTGAGGATGGGTTGATACAGATCCCGTACGGATGATGACCGAACAATCTTTTGAAGCCTTGGTTGGATCTTGGATGCCAAGCCTGGATAATTTGCCACCCCCGAGTCACCAGCAGCTCCCACCTCCAAGTTTTCCATATTTGAATCTCCGGATCTAACTGACTCTGCGCGCACCATGGCTTTTAGAGATGGAGCTGGTGGTGCGGGTGGCCCTGCATGTGACATGCCCATGACAGGAACCGGAGGTTGTCCTGGAAAAACTTCCTTGGCGTGCAGCAGCGACAGATAGGATGTGGAGGGTGATGTGATTCAGAAGGATATGTTCCGTCGTCTCACACTTGAGCACATCCGCCCAGTCAAGGGACTGGGTTTGGATACCGAAAGCCATGTGATTCAGAAAATTGCCCCTCTATCGTTGTCCAGGTGGCTGCCGCCTTTGCAACCTTCGCAGGTGCAGCGGCCATGTGCTGAGATGACGTGCTGGCATGCAGCGGTGTGCAGCATGCATTGCTGGTCAGCTGGGACCTTACCGATTGAGGCTTCGGACAACGGAACCTGTGTGGATCTGTTGTCGCTACCGCGAGAAGACGAGTGGGGCATCCCAGGGGACCAACAGAGCTGATTCGATTTGGGAAGTTTTCAGTCAGGGATCAAAGGTTTCTTTGTGGTTTGTCACTGTTTTCAAGGGTGCATACTTGAATGAGCGAATATGTTTCCATCGTAGAGCCCCATGACATCTATCACTATACACAGACCTTTCCCCAGCTGTTGCGATACCCTGCATGACAAGCCACCAGCAGGGGACAGCAACCCATGTCGTGGGGAGCTTTATGATGTTTCCTTGCGTATCTCAAACAGACGCATGATCCACCAAGCTTACTAAATGGTGGTTTCTCAAAATAGGGGACCCCCAAAATGGATGGTTTATTAGTAATAATGACTACTATTGGATGATTCAGGGGGTCCCCTATTTTGAAAAACCACCATATCCTCCTTGCAACCGGCAGGGTGGACATCCCAGCAATCCACTGGCTGCACGAGGTCCACACGATGTTACGGCGAAGATTGCACTTGCCAGATCTCCGTGCCGGAGGCTGCACGGTGATGGGGCGGTGGCACAACATGTGCCATCACATATGGCATAATATCCAGCGCATATGGCATAACATTTCGAGACAATTCAAAACATCCATTTGATGCGTACATACGTGAGTAAATATATATATGTATACTTGCCTGACAATGTGCGTGTGTAATCCAAACAGCTCGTTGAATGGAGATTGCTGTGGCAAGCTCTTGCAGATGGCAGTGGTGAGAGAAAGTGTGTTTAGAGCAGTGGCTTGCATGAAGAACCCATCATATCATATGTTTCTCATTGGCGTCATTGGTATTCCACCACCAAGGACGCACCATTAAGATTTATCTCCCTTTCACTTGTTGGACGACCATCTAGTGTTGATGCTTGATCGCCATACATCATTCCCTTCCTGAACCATTGTTATATCACCATTGTATATTGAGCCATTGGTGGTGCGTATTTTTTGATGACTTATGAATTGTGATAATTTGGACTATCATTGTTAGATATTGCTGATGACCTTCCCTCATGGTTGGAGTGCGACAACGATTTATTTTCATCCCTGGGATAGTTTGTCGGGATCCCCTATGTTGTTTATTGGTGGTTGATTGTCATGGATATTGCTACTAACGATTGTTTACTATTCATTGTTCATGATTAGCCCTATTTACCCCGTACAAACAAGTCAGAAGTCACCCGCAGGTGGCTAAAGTCAACAATCACGAGCCATCATCACCATCCCTGACTATCATGAACCCGGAGTATCAAACCATTCGAAGCTACCATCAACCGGTGGCTTGTCCCAGTCCGATTGTCAATTTATGAGGTCAAATCAGACGCAGTAGAATCATCCCTGGATCAACCAGTGGCTCAGCCCGTGGGGTTCCCACCCAGCATGATCCTTGGCCCTGCAGGTCATTTGGTTGGTCTTGAAACCCTTAGAAGATGGTTCTGCAGGACTTCAGCTGCTTGGATCCCACGGACCAAGCGCTGTTTCTCACCATTTTTTCATGATGAAGCGTACTAAGCTGCCTACATTGCTGTTACAGCGTCAGGAAGCATCAGGAAGCATCAGTAACCTATCCACCGCGGGGGTCTTTTCAAACCTTCACCCTGGTTCACCCTGGAAAGATCAAGCATCAGTAACCTATCCATCAGTGACATGGAAAGATCAAGCTGAGTCTACTGTGTTTCATTGATGGGTCACGTTGCTTCTTCCAAGCAGCCCAGGCATCATCACAGAGCCTTGACCCCAACGTTGGGTCAATGGATCGACCAGGGCTTCGCCTTTTTGGAAGGCAGCGTGGCTGAAGTAATGGCAGAAGCTGGGTATCTTTATGGCATGGCTTATGGATGTTTATGGTATAATGGGGAAGTTTATGGAAGTTTATGGTGGTTATTCAGTAGATCTCATGAAAATATGCGAAATCACATTCTCACCTTGTAGCAAAAAAACATAGATGACACCGTGAATAGATGCCAAATTTTACCTCCTGATTGTTGTTGTGTAGTTCTGAAGTCGATACTAAAACGTGTGACTCGTTTTGGTCCAGATTGATGATCACATGATAGCGATATTCAACGACCAGAGAGTAGAAAGAAACGTGGACAGAAAATGAATTGGTCAGTGTCAGCGACTGTCAGCGTGTCCCATGTAGAAATGAAGATGCTGCAATTTTGGATAGAACAGGTCGGTGGAAAACCGCTATTTTATTCTAGCGACAATCGCACGAAGTTTGATACTCTTCGTGTTTGGGTCATAGGTCAGGATGAAGCAGATCCACTGTGGACCTGCAGTGCTCAGTTGGGCATGCCGTAACATGACATGCCGGATCATGCCAGTGCAACTGTTGGGATGAACGTGATCATCCCAGACGTATTCTACCCCATTGTATTGCAAAATTGTGGGCATCTACCTCCCGTGGCCCACCTGCATAAACTATCGCAAACCACTGTGTTGCAAAAACAATTTTGGTTGGGTTTTTGCTCATCAATTGGCAGATTCTTGGCAGTCGTTTTTTCTTAAGAAGCTCTTCAACCAGCTGCTCGGCAATGTTTCCCTGTGCCTCTCATGGCAGTTTTCGTGGTAAAACATTTTGAGAGAACCAGTCTATTGTGGGATGTTAGTGGCACGAACCACGCAATTACCCAACCGACTGAGCGTTTGGGCCTGTCAGCAGGTGAGGAGCCCTTGGACGTGGGTGGCGGCCTCATTTTTTTCTTGCCCCATCAGGAACCAGCGTTGGAAACTGGTGGGCACCGGTGAAATCGGGTGAAATTTTCAGCATGAATGTATTTTGTTTTTTATTTTTGCTTATTGATTAAATAGTTTTTTTTGCAGTACATATGGATCCGTGGTGGCATATGTGTGTCCAGATTGATGTATTACATCAATACATCATACATCAATTTGTTATCGATCTTGCTGTTCATCCATGCATGAATCCTTCGGGCTGTATGCGTGTTGGGTGTAAGCAGTTCTGCGTATATTTCTCTAGTTTGCAGTGATGTTATGGGTTTGTCTTTATTTTTGGGTGCGCGTTGGCACCTCTTGAAGCCCTGGCAAACAAAATTGGCGCGTTATTTTAAACATGTATTTTGTACAATATTTTTTTCCTGGGGCACCAAGTCAGAATCAAGTCCAAGAGTGCCATGACTGCAGCTACTGAACTCTGGGATTCATCCTGATTGTTTGGAAAACATGAGGTGAAATGGTGTTCAATCCGTAAAAGCGTCGCTGTTGGCGCTCCGAGGTTTTAGGCTTTTATGGACCCACCTGTCCTACGCCAAAGATGTGCTGGAAAAGCACTGCCCTATAGCTGCTGAGCTGGCAGCCCTCTTGTGGTGTGGAGCTCAGTGCCGCCATTGACGTAGTTGGATCATGGGTCATAAAGATTGGGAAGTTACCTGGGAGGTGTATGGATCTTACCCGCAATAAGACAGAGCGTCGCAATTATATGCCTTACTGGGTGCAACATGGTGAAAAAACCATCAACCACCAAAACTTAAGCATGCCTGGGGGGCCACCATTTTGGCCCAGAAGTTTCTTCCTCCAGAGAGCCACAGGCTTGGATGTCAAGATGGCTCATATGCGGTTCCGATATGTGCATTGTACCATGCATGCATCATAGGTATAATACATACCCATCCTTTGCATCCAAACCTACCAATAAACAGCAACAGAAAAGCGGGAAATGACCCATGTTGATGAGACATGATTTTTATGAGACACTGCAGGCCTGGGTGGCCGCGATTGATGTAGTCTGTGCACCCAATACTATGGACTTCCCTCTTAGAAACGATTCTTGGAACGTGACTGGGAGCTTGTCAACAGCACAAAGTGCTCCACCCAGCAGCTCAAGACACCTGGGAGGTCAACATGGACTGCCAACAGCACCACATGCCACCAACATGGGTTGATGCCAGTAAACATCATTTGTTGTATGATTGGGGTGTTCATCAGGTGCGGCCAGGGATCCACAGGTGCCCACAATTAGAGACATGCTTGCAGCAGTTTGGAAGAGCATCTACATTTTGCCGTGTTCAGTTGCTTGGCAAAATGTTTAGTTTGTTCACTGGTTTGCCTAGCCTTGGGAAATTGATTGAAAGCATTTAAGGGGACTGATTTTGGGGCAGATTCATGGCTGAGCAGCCAGCCAACCAGCGAACCAGCCAACCACCCAACCTCCCCTGGTTGATACCCCCACAGTTGGGCATGGTTCCACCTTGGTGTGACACACATTTGCCAGTCAGGTCGCTGGTTTCTGCTCTTTCCGCATGCCTGCCCGGCAGCATTGACCCATAGCTAGACGCCATACCTGTGATGCGAGTTGTTGCTTATTGATGTTGATTAACCCATTCACTCGCAAGATGTGCTACTTGCTTCTGTTTGCTTATGCGGTTGCCGTTTCCCGCAGCCATAAGCTGTTGGGCTGTCAGAGTACCGGGAACGGTTGGTAGCATGACGAAACGATTCTGGCGAGCCGCTTGCTACGTAGCTGCAGCCCGATGGCTTTGGAGTGGATTGTCGGGTGAGCCAGGCTGCCTGCAGTTTGTCGGGGGCACTCCTAAGGAGCCCCTGGCCAGGCAACCGCCCTCGTTGAAGGCTGCATCATCACTGATACCTAAGGAGTGGCACACGGCACCCCAGGAAATTACCACACAAATATTCCGTTGTGCTAGTGCCAGCGAGGTGCTTGGAGTATTGGAATCCGAGCATCGAAACCCACTGCTGAATTTGATTTCCATCTCTGCCGCGTGGGTCAAAATTGACAAGCTACAGGGTACGGTGAGCCCGAAAGTGGCGGCAGATCCCTACTGGAAGCACTTCGTGGAGAGCACACTGCGGCTTTTGAGGAGGTCATTGTTCGAAGATCCTTCCATCTATGCCCGTGCCTGTTCGAACATGTTTAAGGCTGCCGGTAATCTCGAGTCTCATCCCTTATTGCGGTCACTCGTGATCCATGCGCAAGAAGATCTTGGCGAGGGAGTTGCTGCCACGGCATACTTTATGAATGCTGAAGAAGTGGCATGGGCCTTGCGGGCAACCCCAAAGCTTCAACTCAGCAACCCAACGCGAGAGTATGTCTTGAAGGCACTCATACAGAGGCTTCCCGATGTGGCTGAAGATTTTCTGCCCGAACATTTGAACAGCATTTTTTGGGCTGTGGCAGAGCATGGCACTGCAGCACCACAGCTCCTGAAGCAAGTGCCACTGATGGCCGAAGTGTTGCATGATAAAGTTGACTGCTTGGGGGCGGAGGCAGTAGCTGGTATCATTTTGTCAATATCCAAGCTTCCTGGCACTGAGTCAGCCAGCGCGCGAGGGGAGATTCCATTCTTGGCAGCACGGGTCAGGGCCCCGGGAGTGCTGGGGAACATGACCGGTCAAATGGTTGCCAATACATGCTGGGGCCTTGCTGTTTGTGGCCATGTTGACGCTTGGCGGCACGTAGCAGCTATATTTTGGGCATTTGGCTGCATATCAGCAACTAGCTGAACTGCTCATACGGCGCGCTGTCAAGAAACGCTGGACCCCTTTGACACGGACACACATGCACGTGAAGCGCATTCAGAAAATGAAGGTTTTCTTGAAGAAATGATTGTTCTTCAGAGAGAGCCACTTGTTTTTTTCTTATTGAAATTCGAATGGTTCCAGTTGAACCCAGTCCTTCCTTGTTGCTGACTGGTCCTTACTTGTTGTACCCGGCCAACTCTGTAAGGACTACGAGCTTATGGAGTTGGTGGAGGAGGTTGTCCTTGCAAAAGCCGACAAGCTGAAGCCCAAATCTGTGGAGTACGACTTGCCGCAAATCCTCTTGGGATTTGCGCGGCTTGAGGTCCCAGGTGCGGCTATGGACAACGGTCCAAGTCTTGTCATTGCTTGGGAATCAGCAAAGTTGCTGCAGAAACAAGCAACCTTCAAAATGTATCAAAATGTGTTTTCCTTTCCGCCGCTTGACAATCTGAAAAGCAGCGGAGGAATGCAAAGAATGGTTACAGTTGTGAATTGTGGCAGGTGGTGCTGATTTCTTGCGTATTACCTCCCAGAAATTGCTCCCCATTCTGAAGAAGATGAATCCGTGGGGGCTTTGTGCGCTTGCATGGTCCTGCAGGCCCTTTTCAGCGTTCCACTCCCCTTGTTTTGTGTTGCATGGTGTAAGTATGATATCTGTCTATCTCTGTGTGTGTGAGTATATGTTCGACTGGGTTGAGCTATCAACAGGAACGGGTTTTGCAGCCTGAATTCGTACATGGTGCGTGGATAGATTGTAAATTCACGTGCTTCTGAGTCTCACCAGACAGCAGGCAGATGAAGCTCGCGGACAGGCAGCCACTTGGTTACGTGTAAATTGAACTTTGTTTCACGACGTTTGATTTGCAACTGCTCAATCGTATCAGGAAGCTGCTTGCTGCTTGCTATTCAGTGCCATCGCGTGAGTAGGGCGAGGGCGACGTGATTTTGCATTCATAAAAGTCATATCCCACACAAAAGTTTCTTACATTCGAGAAAGTAAACCATGTTTTCTGCTGGTTTATAAGTCGACATGTACCTTTGCATGTGCGGCAGTGATGGCGCTGAAGAGGAGGAATGAGATGGAACGAGCGACAGTCGGAGACCGAGAGAAATAAACACAGAATGAGACGGATAGATATGGACAGATAGATAGACAATAGATAGATGATAGATAGATAGATAGATAGATAGATAGATAGATAGATAGATAGATAGATAGATAGATAGATAGATAGGTAGGTAGGTAGGTAGGTAGGTAGGTAGGTAGGTACATAGGTAGGTACATAGGTAGGCAGATAGATAGGTAGGTAGATCCATGGGTAGGTAGATAGATAGATATATAGATACTCGATAGATAGATACTCGATAGATAGATACTCGATAGATGGATAGATTGATTGATTGATTGATAGGAAAAAAAGCTAGATAGATAAGATAGATAGAACAATAGATGATTGATAGATAGAAATAGAAAAAATAGAAGGTAGATAATCAATGAATAGATTGATAGATTGATTGATTGATAGATAATGGATAGATAGATAAATAGGTAGATAGATGGATCGTTTGATAGATAGATAGTCAATCGATAGAGAGATGGATAGATAGAATACCGATAGACAGATAGGCAATCGATTGATTTGACAGTTAGTTTGACAGAAGTGTGTCGTGCCCCGAGGTTTGTGGAGTTCTGCAAGGCAGCTGAGGATCAGATCGCTGCAGGTCATTTTTCGCCGGAAGAAGTGGAACATAGTCGCTTGGGCCCTGAGAAATGGCCCCAACGACCACGTCGTGGAATGAGAAATGCGCACTGGTAATTGTATGGCAATTAATTGCTGTATGTAGTTTCATGTAGTTTTGAACTTACATGTTGCTTTCAACTTCGGGTTCTCAGTTTCTGAAAAAGCACCAGCATGTGTTGTGTTCCCCGTGGTTCTTTGTGGTTGGTGAAAGATGGTTGCAATGCGCGGGGCCAATTTTTGACTCGTTGAGTGCATTGCCAGCACCTGAGTGCTCACGACACAGAACTTGTGGCGTTCAGCACCGCTACTGGCAGCCCTCGCACCCGAGTTTCGGCCACGTGGCTGGGGTTGGCGTTGGTGAAGCCCTTGGTTGATGTTGATCCCGTGGAAACAGATGCGTGAGCAAAATTGGCAGCATGACTTCTACCACATCAATCCACATCATGGTTTATATAAGAGGCTGGTATGCTATTGTTTTTGAGGGTTCTTGAATTGGCCATTTGATTGGTTCCTATGGCAGAAGCAGACCCCCATTTCTGACAGATGGCGAAAGACGCCATGATTTACAGGTCAGCTTTGAAACCAACCAGATTTCGGCTTTGCGCGAAAAATGTGGATGATGCCAATGTTCGGTCGTATGTGGTCAGAGGGAGAAGTAGAAAGAGAGATTTGGTCATCTCGTCCCTCAACAAACGCCCGCCACAAGGCTCCAAATGCCCAGGTGCGCTACTTTCAAACAATTGCTCAACCCAGCTCATTCAACAAACTACCAGGAATTGGTGGTACGAATGGCTTCATATGGCTTGGAACAAGAATTGATGAGTGTAGCCTGACAACTTTGCCAACTGTTTAGCACATTTTTCACTTCTGCTTGGACTCTATATGCATTTTTTTTACCTATATAGTGATAATGGCCCTACACCACTTCCATTCACTATCTTTGATCCTCCTGGATCCCCATGGCCACGCTGTTGCCAGGCTTTCATGGGTCACCTATGGCTCCGGAGGCGCGGCAGTACTTGCGATGCAGCAACGTTGCGCTTGGCTCCAGCCCTTGGGGGGATCTATGAAGGTTAATGATGACGGATAGTAGGGTGATGATGATACCATCCTAGCAATGGGTGAAGAATGAAGCATAATAAGGACAATAAGGGTGATTGATAATATAAAAGGGTTCATTTCACCGGCTAAGTGGGTGAAAATGATTGTTCATGGCCGAGACAGAGAATGTTGTTTAATGATCGCTATTGAGAGGGAGCTTCTAATTCCAAAGACGATGTGCTTTGGGTACCTGTGCGTTTTTGTCCTTCCCGGTTTGAATTGACATTTTTCAGTGGGCAGGCATGGGAGCCGCAAAAGCCCGGCAACTCACGAATCAAGGATGCCAAACGTCAATTGCTCAGCAAAATTCTAAATGGAATCAGTCAAACCTGCAGACCAGGATGGTACAGTTCGGTTTCAGCCAAATGTTGGGCTGTGTTTTCTTGATGATTCTTTATTTTTTCGAATGCCGCGTATTGAAGCAAATGCAACGGTTCGCAAGAGACACCTATACTGTATACTATGCTCATCAAAGAATGATCCAAAGCATAGATAACACATGCAAACTTGGATTGCGTCGCATAGCATTAGGTGTGTGCGCATTGCACACATTTGCACCACTTGTTTGCATGTTTTGAAATCTGCGGTGGCCCCGTATAGACAGACCTGATGGGACGTTCGGAGGGGGATGTGGGTGTCTTTTCAGCATGGGATGGGGACCGATGTTGGAAGAGTCCTGGCTTCGGATCTCAGGTGCCTTGGAGGCACTTTGCCAAGACGACGAGTTGCAGCGGAAGTTGGTGTCACCAGCTGAGCGCAATCGATGTGATCACAACGGAGCTGTCAGGAGAAAGTGGTAGGCTGATGGTTGGTTAGTTCTTGTTTTTTATCGCTGTTTCTGGATTCATGTAAATGGAGTGCATATCATTTCGCAATGTTTTGGGTTTTTGATTGCTAGTTGTTATCCCCTATTATTAACCATCAACTATAGCCATTGGTTGGTTAACTGCTTGACCCTTGCCTGGTGCGGAGTTTGTTTGGTTGAGCATTTTGCATGCTGCCTCCAACTGGGTGCGTCCGCCTCGTCAGGATTCCGTGAAAATATTTTTCGGGTGGATGCAGTATCGTTCTACTTGTCCTTGGTGGACAAACATTCGCTCTTGGGATGGATGAATGTCACTTCGCTCATTTGCGGTAGTTCCCTGAACAATAGTTTCCCAGAAACATATGGGTTAGTCTAAAAATGGTGTACCCCTAGGTTACTGGCAGTTTCCCTATCAATAATGGCTCCGTATGCAAGGCCATGAACTTGGATGGTTAGTAGGTACCACCGTAGCTATGGACAAACCCACGTGGTCAATGCTGGAGCCTTCCCGTTGACATCCTTGAGGCGAAACTTGGTCGAAGACAGTGAGGAGACCATTTGGTCTAGGCCCGCTGGGTGGGATGTTGCCCACCGTGTTCCTTGGGTGCATGGTTGCATGGCTGTAAAGCTCACTATAAAACCAGGTAACGGTCCGCGTAGCGGCCCCGCTGATTCTGAGCGTTTTGATTTGTGCACATGTGTCAAAACTCAGGTTTCGGAGCGTTTTTGAGGTGTGCATGGATTTGGCCCTGACTGATTTCATTGGTTTTTGCAGGACTTTGAGTGCCTACGTGAGCTTTATCCCACGCCTGCCATGATTTTTGAACACTGTGACCCCTGGGCAGGTTTTCTGCGAGTTTGCTGCCAGTCTTTTTCCCTCATTTCACATCTTTGCACAGCTGTGCTGTGTCGTCCCACAAGTTCTTACTGTTTCTTCGAAACATGTAAGAGTACATGTACGTGGACATCCGCACGCAACATCCGCACGCACATCCGCACGCACGGGACACTCTGGCGACGCTGCAACACCCCACCCCACCCCAAGCATCACGGTGACCATCATGCCAGAGGGAACCACACACGCAACATCCACACGCACAAGACCCTCTGGCGACGCTGCAACACCCCACCCCACCCCAAGCATCACGGTGACCATCGTGCCAGAGGGAACCACCGAGCACACATGCAACGTATGAACAACCCTAAAAACACTAAAAACCCATGGGGCCGTTATCCGTACCGTCAGCTAAAACCAACATGCGGAATGAGCCAAAGAAGCATAGTTCAGCCAAAACACCTACCAACCTTAGGCAGGAAAGGACTGAATTGTTTGGACTGAATTGGAATTGTTTGATTGCTCCAAAGCCTAACTAGGCCAAGGTCAATGTCGATTGAGCCGTGGATAAACTAAACGCGGTTGATTCACCATGGCGCTTGTTTGAAACATAGCTTTCAGAGGAATCCATTTACAGCATGCCACCCAACAATCACTTCAGCAACGAGATGTGGATAGCAACATGTGTGTTATCGTTATTTGTCTTCGTATGTGGTCACATCACTGGTTGTAGACTTCCACCTGTGAATGGGGCATTGAGCTGTTAGACGGGTGGGATAGATGCAGGGATTCTGCCCTAGTTTGCTTGGCCTACACACGAATATAATTGAATGTGCCTATGAGATTCTATGAGCATAGAAATTTAGATAAATGCCAAGAGATTTACATTTGCACTCAATTAGATTGGTTCCTTTACACTTAGTTAGATTGGTTCGGGATTCGGGATCACCTGTACTTCCGTTGGCCCGCCACTATGCTCATCCGGGATGGGGCACAGCTGAGCTCCCCACCATCCACCTGGCAGGCCATTTTGGTCGCCCTTCAGTCTGACAGAGCCGTTAAAAGATGCTGCCGGGGCCGCCAGGGCGATGAGAATCACAAGGGGTTTTGGTACGGCCATAGCAGGTTGCGCATAGTACGAGACTGTTGTGGGATAGGTCGGATAAGTGTATGAATCGTGGGGGTTTATGGTGAAAACGTTCCAGAAAGATCCGGAACTGAAAGCTTTTTATGTACCGTGAACCCACGAAGGCCTGAATTGATTGATGGGAAAGGCTACGGGAGACTCTCATGTTTGATTGTTACAATCAGAGCGTTGTACAACTTCAAGTTTTTCCCATTCACCGACCCAGTGACCGTTTACAATATTGATGTATACTGCAAGAGTTGGGTTGTTGCAGCTTGGTACGTGTTGTATTGTGTTGTTGGTGGGTGCTGCCATTATATCAATCAATCCTATTCAATTCCCCATATTGTCACTGCAGCCATGATACTTGTAGTTGAGGCAAGCCAAGAGCCGCATCACTGGACTGACCAAAAGTGCCGTTATTGAAAATGGAGGAGTCCCTGTTTGATGAAGTCAATACACCTGTGATGGACCCTTAGACAATGAGAGGAAAATCGCGTCCAGGCCACTCATTTTGGCTTGGTTACACAGGCTGGCTATGGCTGGCCAACTTCTTTATGTATGTTCTGTTGTCCAGCAGTCCCAATGGTAGAATGCGTAGAACTGCTTTGGAAAGCACTCATCTGTAGTGACACCCTGAATTCTGGTCAGCCATAGTTAGGGTATGTGACATGCCATGTGCATGTCATTCTTGTGTGGGTACATTCGTGCAATTTGTGTGTCGCATGCTTTCGTGCAAAATCAAAGGTCATATGTGTTGCTTTGTCCACCCCTCAGATGTCCATCCGCACTAAGGCAGAGTTTGCTTCGGCATCAAATGATGCGCCAGTGCCATCGTTCGGAGTGTCAGCGGAAATGACGAGGTGCATTGAAGCAGTGGGTGCATGGATGGGCTGGGCATCACGAGTGGAGCTTGGCATTGGCCCAAACTCCATGGACCCTCGATTGATTGGCAGCATCAAGGACACCGTTCGTTTGTATCTTTGAGGTATGATACAACTGTCGCAAGGGTATGGCATGGCATGATCCTACTCAATGATATTTACTGGGTATACTGTACTTACTATTTGGTACTGTTACCTCGCAGAGTAGACTTACTATATGATAAAACAGCTGATTTTAGGTTCAAGTGGCTGGAAAAGCAAATGTGAGTACTACCCAAAACCCAACCACCGAGGGGGTGGATTTTGAATGGCTTTGACACTGCTAATTAATATACCATGGGATATGCTTGGTCAGAATGCGCTCAGGTAAATCAATAGTGATACTGCCGCTCGATGGAACAAAAGTGCCGCTCTATTAATATGATAACTCTGTGATGTAGACCTCCCAATGCTTTCCTCAACTCCCGGCATGGTGTATTTTGGTCATGTGTTTCAACCGCCCCTGGACAAACTGATGCAGTGACATGCAGAGGGCATGGCTTCAAGATCTCCTTGAGTCAACTCATGACCTTCAGTTGGACCTTGAGCCTGGTGGATTCCTATGTTTTCATTGTTTCTTGACCCTTGGGGCGGAGGTACCACCACCAGTTGGACCACCAGCCACTGGGCAAGCGCTCGTCCAGGCGCGCCTTGGTGGACTTCGTGAGTCTCATCACCGAAGTTTTTGAGGAGGTCGAGACCTGCAAGGGATGGTACCAGCGGTTCACCACCCGACGAACCAACATGACATGCAGCCTGAAGGGCTGGTTGGAGGATTCTGCCCTTTCCCTGGGCTGAACAGCAGATATAAGACACGATCCATGAATGAGCAAGGAATGGTCATGTTTTCAGGTGGGAAGTTCTCGTTTTGAGAAGGAAAAGCAGGAAATTTCCTAGCCTGACTCTAGCATGGTCGGCTCTCCGGACCAGCAGGCAGTCAGCCTTTCGAACGATAATTTTGTGCATCACCATTTGGGATGGATTGGTCAGGATTCATGGCGGCCCCAACCAGGTGTTGCCAGACGAAAGGACCATGGAAGTCATGGAGCAAGTGAAGCAAGGCTCAGCAAAGTATGAAGAAAGATACGGGAAGGTTGAAGCCTGTACCAGTCGTAGTGGATCATGTGCTTCTTAAAATTTAGCCCTTGATCAGCATTTTGTTGGTTGCTGAGCATCAGGCAGATGAATGAAGGGAATTTAGCAAACAAAGTCATAGCCATGGGTAGCCAACAACCTAGGAGAGGGTAACAAAGATGCAGATGATCCCACTGCTTGTAACAACTGGGCATGGTTTGAGGTCACAAGTAACACTTCCAGGAAATCGCAGCAGCGAAGTGTCAGTGACTGCTGTAAGTGCATCCCGCTTTCTCCTATCACTTCCTGGGTCGCAGTGGGGGCTTTGCCATGAATCACTTGCTGGGTCATCCGAGCAGGGAAGGTGGCAGGGCCTGAGAAGCGCGATGGACCGCGACCAGGCTGGGGAGTGAACTGGGAAGGGCTTAATTAGTTGGGCCATGGTGTTTCCAAGTGTCCCCATGTTTTGATACAAGCAGCTTAGTTGGAGGATGTCTAATTACAGTATTCATTGGAATACCGGCAAACCCACCAATCCTCAATCCGCCTTCAGAACTGTGCAAATTGGTTCTGGGCCAAACCCCGAGATCTACACTTTTGAACAGGTCATGGTTGATTCCAGAGGAAATCCACGGAAACATCAGGTCTTCAACTTAATAGTTTTTGTTGGCTTCAAGTGGTTGGTAGATTCACTGCTTGCTCATAGCTGTGGTTCACAAAGCCAAGGTAGTTTCCAAGAGAGCACCGGTCAGAATCCGAGATCTGGTACAAGATGCACAAAAACATTCCTACTTTCCCAATCCATACTTTCTTCCCACCGGGCCAACAGTTTGTTCCTAAAGCATGGGTCATTGCCAAAAGCTTCGTGCCACCGCCATGGCCCATGCCCAGAGTAGGTCAACAACACCAAGACTACGAATTTACATCCTACACATCACAGCCTGAACGTTGTTGAACAATACATTGCTTGACACAATGTGATGCATCTAATTTGGGTGCAGTTTTCTGAGGAATCTACTATAGGACCTTTTTCTGGTAATTTGCGGATGTATTGACCAGTCATCAGATTTTCAGTACATACTTCCACCTCCTGGTCGCATCGCGACAGGATGTCACGTGCAGTTCTATGTGGCGCTGGGGGTTTGAACCTAAGCATGGCTCTCCAGAGCGGCGCGAACAGCTAGTTGTGAAAGGTTGGTAGCAACGAACTACCCAGAAAACCCATGCTTTCGCAGGATATTCCGACATTTTTTGAGGGCCAGAGGTGTTAAAAGGAGGTGGAGAGGCATTGCTTACTCTGTTGAGTGCGATTCTTTAACACAGTTAGAGATCCATACACGTGATAGGTTTCTGGACAACATGAATTCAAGCATTGTATGTTTTCATTCCCGGTGCCGGGTTTGGGATTCTTTGGCATGGTGACCTGGTTGGGTACAGCATGGGGTCCGCACCAATGGGCAGACCCTATCCAATTTGAAGGAATCGTTTGACCAGCAAACAATTGATCCACTATGATAACAATGAGCCACCGTCGACTTTACCAGAATCGACTAGCGAAATGGCTTGTGATTTACTTGAATATGTGGACCTTCGATTCCATGCTTTGAAAATCCTGGAGCCTGCTGACCACCGAAGGCAGATGGACTGGAGAACATGCAAGCAGTTGCGCAGTACTTGATCTCACACCAGTGGTCATGCTTTGCCACAGGCAGGCCCCTGACACCACAATGTCCAAAACGGATCAGGTTAGAGTGATGTGGGTAATGATTGCCTAGGTTAAAGAGAGGTCCCGGATGTTGCTTCTGAAATGCAATCTTCAGAATAAATGTTGCAACACCTTTACAGGGCAATATGGTCATCTATCATCATGTATTCGAACTCCACCATGAAACTTCAAAATGACTATTGCTGAAAGAGTTCCCAAGCAATTACACTACGTCAAGCAAGTGGACTGATCGCCGCGGGACCATCAGGTTGGTTACAGATCGTTTTGTGTTTTTTCTTCTGCAGTTTCTGGGCACAGATGTTGGGTGTCAGACTTGAAACCTTTTGGATCCCTGCGCGGGTGGACATGCTGTTTGCAGTAGCTAGGCCAATCAATGACCGTTGCTTGCCGGATGGCGCCTATGGAAAGCCAGTAGCTACAGCAAGCGATCCAGCTTGGCTCATGGCTGCATTGGGTTTGCCTGATTTGGCGAGCTTTGCCAGCCGCTTCCACCTGTTCTCAAAGTTTCCCAACCACTTTTTGGTCCCTCCCTGTGGATGACAGCATTTGACCACCAGTGGGTAGACAGGATAACTTTCCAAATCAATGAAATGTACATGAGCGCATTGATTCTTCAACATGGCTTTCCTGGCTTCAAGCTTAGATCATTGATTGATCACTTCGAAGTACTTCTGATCGATTGCCTGAGATCATTGATTGATCATTGATCATTGATTGGTCACTTCAACTTAGGCAACCCCCCACAGGTCCAAATTGCTGGCTGCTTACCTCCAGCGCCAGATAGCGCCGAGACCTTCCTCTCAAAGCAGTGGCCTCGGCACACAGCACCGTGGAGTGATAAAAGCTGGCTTTATTCATCCCAATTTGCAAAAGTGGTTGGTGGTTTCAAACATTTTTTATTTTCCCTAGTGGTTACTAACAATTGGTTGGTTGACTAATATTTTTCAAAGGGGTTGAAACCACCAACCAGATGATGTTTACATGTTGGGATCAGGATTTTCGAACCAGGTTATCTTTTCGCCTCATATGAGCTTTGCTTTTGCTTACCTCATCTTACGTTTAGTTTTTTTATTGACATGTGTAACTTAGATATATATCGTTATAGATTCGTGTGAATTGATGCAGGGAACCTGTTTAACAACCGATCGGAAAGCCAAGGAACCCGCCACGATAGTCGGTACCGGCAACTATTTCACCTGCCTTGGAATTCAAAACCAGAGTCTGTGGCCATGGAACCAACCCTTTTTTGGCCAGTGCACTGATGGACAAACTGCAATGATTGCCGTGTTCCACTACGGAAGCGACCTGTTTGGTGGACGATTTCAATGGCTTTCGCTGGAGGGATCCGGGATCCCGCTGGACCAGCAGCTGTGGCTCAAGCTTTCACTGAAACCGAAAGCCCAGGTCCAAATCCGCGGCGATTGACTGCGTGATCTACCAGCACAGTGCCGCACTGCGCTTCTGCCTGAGGTCAGGAAGAGATGGAAATCGG
>VSDK01018975.1:88881-162713 GCA_009767595.1 Symbiodinium kawagutii
GCGGAAGAGAACTTACAAAAGTGACGTTGATTCTTCAGGAATGGCGTGCCTCCCAATCCCACATTGGCACCTGTTGGTCTACAATGATCATTGTTTTGGAATGGAGCTGGGGACGTGATTCACGTGACCATTGTTTTTAATACATGATTTAATTTTTTTAGAGATGTAAGCATGATTCAATCAAATCGAGGCACGACCAAAAATGTGCAGTCATTTACCAGAAATGGGGGCGTGGGGGGTGAACCACGTGCCCGCTTTTGAGAGAGGTGTCGGGGTTTGCAGGAGGTGATGTGATGCCTCAGACATCTCTAGGTGACCACAGCCTGGATGGCAATCCTGTTCCTGTTCTTTGAACCTAGGAGGTGAGATGACAAGTGGACATCACTGAGACAATTTTGAAGAAGGGAACACCACCGAAGCAGCCAAGAAATGGGAACACCACCCAAGCAGCCAAGCATGTTGCTTGTGCTGAAGCGATCTTTGACTGGGCCTGGGTTGGAGGCCTTACATCATCCTGGATGATGGGCAAGGCTTCCTTCTTGATGAGGAGTTCCGAAGGCGTGGGGTTGTCTCAGTCAGCTGCCGTCATGAAGATGCCAGATCCTTCCATGGCAGAAACTGAACATTCTCACATTGCTGGGGGGTAGGTCCGTAGGTTCTTCAAAGTTTGGAATTTAAAAAAGCATTTGGTGTCCAGTAGCGCTAAGGGTTTCTTGGGGTCTTGCGAAGACAGTCAGCAGCGGCCTCATCAAACTGACTTGTTGACTTTGCACCGGCCAATGATTTAGGGTGGTCTTGAATTCCAAGCTGCGGACAAGCAGCGGCATCTCATCACTTCGCACTTTGCTTACTTGCACGGCTGCAACACCAGTTTGAGGGCATACAATTGACTGCCCACGTGACATTTCCTGGCAACGGATGGCCACCACATCCCACACAGCTGACAACAGGCCCTTCCAGCACTGGGGGGGTCTAGTGCCGGGACACTCAGCGGCCTTGTTTGGCCCAAGACATGGTGAATCTCTTTCTGTTGGCTGGCATGTTTTGGTGATGATAAATTTGACCAGCCGCCAAATGTTTTCTTTCACTTGACGTCATCGTCATCAGTATCATCATCATCATCATCATCATCATCATCATCATCATCATCATCATCATCATCCTCATCGTCCTTGTCCTCGTCCTCATCCTCATCCTCATCATGTTCATGATAATCATATTCATGATCATCATGCGTGTGAGATGCCCCAAACAAACACAAGAGCTAGAGACATTGTCCACTCAACTCACAGGGTTATAGGTCTGAACTGCCTTGAACACCTTATCAGATAATCGACCTGACACTGGAGGCAGCCAGTCATGCCAACAAACCACGGGGTTCCAGGGGCTCCAAACGGCCGTGGTGCAACCAGATGCGTAGCCAGAGCAGTCAGAACTGATCCAGTTACTATCAGTTATACTTGGAGATAGACCCCTAGACCCGACGGATCTTCATGCTCGATACGCACATGTGATCTTGATCAAGTAATAACACAGGCCAGCCGCTTCCCAAGCCGGCTTCCACGCCAATGTGCCAACGACCATAATGTCTTCCATGCTTGTGAGGCCACGCGAACTGATCAAGAAGGAGTACTGCCCAGTAGAAGTGGACATGCTATGTCCTGGTTCCGGCCTCAGGATCAACGCCATTTTGCTTGAGACATTTGAGACGCAGTGAGGTAACGCATGTGCATCAACATTTGGAAAATAAGAAATGTCGGATTTGTTCCCTTGAATTATTGTGGGTTTGTCCATACGTACAAGCATCCCCGACCATCCCAAAATGATGACCGTTGGTGGATTACCTTGGGGCCTGGGGCGTACCATGGTATAGCATAAGGGCGGAGATCACTGCACTGTACCCGCTGGTGGCTCAGGAACTGCAATGACACTCGGCGGAAATTCATAGAGAGACAGTGGCGCTGCTTGGACGCTGCCGGAGCTACCCAAAGTCGTCATTTTCTCGGAAGGATTGAAGTGGCTGGTCCTGATAGCACGGCAACTTGATAGTTGATGCATGTTGATACCGATGGGCCTTAACTAGGTACTGATGGGCCTTACAGCAGCTGGTATATAGTTGATACTGATGGTCCTTTTTACAGGCGGAGAGCTAGTGAAAAAGCCCGGGTGTGATTGCTACGAATACATATACGAATACGGGGTGAAATATGATGCAAATATGCATCATGTGACACGTGTGTTAAACAGAATTTGAACATAATGCGAACAGAAAATTGCGTGATTTGTTTCGGTTGTTAGCCAACAACCGCCTCCTACAGTATAGACAGGCTGTTGATTGAATGATGGAGAGCTTCCTTCACAGCCATCCCATGTTGATCAGGCCGAACGGCTAGACCAGGAAGGGAGCAGAACCCACACATTGAGTAGGCTGAACCGTGGCTTCACCGGTTGCTCTTGAAACTGAAAGCTTGCAGTTGCCGTTTCGGCCTGAGCCTGAGCTTGTTGTGATTCGAATTGACTAGCAGATGGTGCAACAAGCGGAACATCCACGAGATGAAAAGGAGATGACCATACAGAGCTTGAGTGGCGAAGTGCTTTGCACTTTGTGGTCTTCGGCCGTGACAGGGGAGGACCTCAAAAGGGATGTGCAGCAGGCTGGGCAGCAAAACTTGGACGGCTTCTTCTGACACAGCTGGTTGAAAGAAAGGCTAAGAAATAGGCTGGAACATAGATGATCCAGTGAAGAACCAGAAGATGACCCAATAAATTCCAAAAAAAACATGGGGATCATAGCGGGGGAAGCATTCAAGCCATCATCGATCACAATCAACCATCATGAACCACCACTAATAGACCACCAACCAATTGGGGTTACTGGTTTGGTCCTAGGCGTTGAGGATTTGCTTCCTTCCATGTCCTGGTCAGGTGACTAACATTCCCACATCTTTCTTCGAGATCGCGTGCATGGACGATACATCAGCAACCATCGTGTTGCTCACAGATTGCCCTTGGGATAGAGTTTTAGGTCTCGCCGGTAGGGACGTGGAGCAGGATGACTTACAATTGACTGGGAAGATCCTGAAACTCTGCCTGCAGAACAAGGAGATCTCAGTTGAACAGCACCTGGTTGAGGCTGCGAGGGCCGTCATTCATGGCCCACGACTGCGGTTCATGAGCAGCGGCTAAGGGGTACGAAGAATGCTTATATAGGGGTTATTCAGAATGCAGGGGCCCAGAGGTATACAGAAATGATAAATTGTTGATGAAAACCGGCGAGGTTAGGAGTCGATGCTTTTGCGCCATGCGTGTATCGTGTCACAATCTATAAGATGTATAATCATGCATTGTTTCAACCGGGGTTTTCTATATTTTCTCATCAGCTGATCCAGGACTGTCCCGAGTGAATGTTGGGCATCCAAGTGACTGGAAGAATCCAAACGTCTCAGGCCATTCAGAATCATGATCTCAAGCTCGTGGAAGTCTTCATGAAGAATCTTGGTGCGCCGTAGCCGAGGGCTGGGGCGCGCTTTTGCAGGTCCCATCCAAAGCATCATGATAAAATCCGTGTGATTCCAGGGTCAGTTTAGTGCAGTTCTTGAGCATGAATGAGTATGAGACATCATGAGACTATGACATCAAAATATGTTTGAAGTTTGAATATATTTGATTTACTGTACCTGTTATGGTAATGCTCGGCCCACAAGAATGAATCATGGTTGATAGGGAGGCATCAAATACTTCTAATTAATGTTCATGGCAAATTCCAAGTTGTTGTGATTTGACGGATCTTGCATGGCAAGAGTATAGACATGACCGCAGCATGTCACAGTATAACCGGCAAGTCCGCTGTTGCTCTAGTTGCACATGAGGTCTCTTCGCGGTCAAAGATTTAAACGTGCACCGGGCCTTCCTGCCATGTCCCACGATAGTTCTT
Source organism: Symbiodinium kawagutii (assembly GCA_009767595.1). Lineage (NCBI taxonomy): Eukaryota > Dinophyceae > Suessiales > Symbiodiniaceae > Symbiodinium > Symbiodinium kawagutii. Next base: position 92,816 of record VSDK01018975.1, read on the forward strand.
ACATGCCACAAGCTCTTGGTCACCTGACCCACTGACAATTGCTCAGGAGTGGCTTCTCGCCTAACCATCCTGTGAACCCTCTTCACGTTTGCGCGAAAGTGGGCAACATCGGAACGATGCATACTTTGCTGCAGGTCCTTTGCTGGGGGCTCTCCAGCAAAGCTGCTTGTTTGTCCTACTAGCGGTCAGACATTTACTGGCAACCTTTGGCAACGTCTTAAAACTCGATTACAGTAATGTTGCTTGTTGATTAGTCACCCCCCCCAACCAAACTTTTCTTTAATCAAGGTCCATAGGCCAATCAATATCCAACATTAGTGATGAAGGGGGGATGTTTTTTCCAGATTAAGGTGACCAAATTCCAAAAGTGAAGTTCTCAGAAGCTCTCAGCGGAGGCCCGCGCTGATGTGAACCACCCGAACTCGGACGGCGACACGGCGTTGCACTTCGCCGCCTGCCGCAGCGACCCAGCCTTTGCCCAGTTGCTGCTGGAGAGGGGCGCAGATGCCTGGTACAGAAATAAACTGGGGGAACGCCCGGAGATTGATGTGGATGGTTGCTTGGATCTGCTTGGTGTATCTTGGTGTTGTGTGTTTTGCCGTGTTTCTTTGGTTGTTGTTGGTTGGTAGGTTACGGATGTATGATTAGGTTGGTCGCTGGGTTACTCGCTTGGTTGCTTGGTTGGTTGGCGGCAATCATTATCATTATGGGGTTTTTTAAACATGAAGTCTACCTGGCATAATCTCATTGGATATTTGCTTTTGGGCTGTTGCAATCACCAAGCAATCATTGTTCCGCATAGGTGACTGGGGCCTGCAAATGATGGCCTGGATCATTTGATCACCCGGGTGACTGAAGCTTCCTAGCCTCATGATGTTCTCTTGGTGCATTGTCACCCCTGGTGCACGTGCATTTGGATGTCTAGACTTCAGACTGTGTGTGTTACTGCAGTGTTTGCATTCGTTGCTTTGATATGAGCATCCAACCTCATCAATCTAATCGATGCACAAATGATGCTGTAGCACGGCACCTCTATATGCTATCTAAGAAGTTGCTGCATTGCTCTACATTTTTCATGTGTCCTCTCTCTAAGATACATGTCTTGCATACGCTTGTTGAAATAGACATGCACATAAGTTCATACGGATCCTTACTTGGACATTGGGTACGACAGTGGATGTGCGGACGGCGTTGCTTCCAACTCCTCCCAGGCTTTGACACTGAAGACTCCGATGAGGAATCACCAGCTTCAGCTGCACCTGCGAGCAGTTCCAGCAGCGCAGCCTAGTTCAGAACTGGGTGAGTCAATGGGTGAGACTAAGTAAGACTGAGTGAAACGAATGACTCATGAAAATGATGATGCCTCCGCCAATTCGGATAAACGGCACGTTGCCATGTTGTCACATTGGGGAGCATTTGTTTTTTCAAAAGGATTCCATAGATCAATAGTTTATCAGTACTAGGGAACCTTTGCCCCACATTATCCTCACTTGTAGCAGGGGTGAAGGCTCATCATCCGCGATTTCCGGCCCGGGCTGCTCCGGTTCAACGGGTGGCCGAATTCGATGGAACTGTTGCGGAAGCAGTTCCAGCAAAGGATCAGCGGCCGGATGTGTTCTGGCTGCGACCACAAGGGATGGATGGACTCAGCGCCCAAAAAGTCCAGGAGTACGGGGCCATACGGGACCTCTATTTGCACCTACGGGTGACCGTCCGAGTGGTCCAGGGCACAGAGGCATCTGGAGGTCAAAAAGGGACCGCACTGCTGGCCTGGCTGTGGAAGATGTGCTCCAAATGGGGGTCAACACAGTCCACACATCCACCGGAACATCCCAGCGGACTGAAACCAACAGAGAACGAAGCTTATCATTGGATGTGCATCTGGAGCTTGAAGTGGGATACAACCGTGGCAAGTAACCTTGTCAGGTAGGTTGTGATAGCTCTTTAACCATGGTTAGTAAATGTTAGCAACCAGATGCGACCGACCAGTTACTAAGTGAGGATTCACATCCAAGCATCATCACTATGACCACTGGCAAGGAGAGCGCGGCTGGAAAATCGATCTATGCAATCCTCAGAGCCAACCCCAGCAATCTCCAAGCAGCTGATGTCAACATGTATAGTGTACATCAACCGGGGATGCCCAATGATGCGAATTGAACTGGCCAATTAGTGGCTGGGATTAGCCATGATTCTTATATATTCTTATGGAATTCGAGCGGAAAAATCTACGGCCGAGAAGCAGTGGAGTAGATGCCGTTCCCATGGCCTCTTCTCTCGTAGCGCCACTGGCAGTGAGCCACTGGTGGTCACCTTTTTAGCCGTTTGCTTTTAAGGGGAACCTTTCATCGTCATAACCTGGTGGGTTATTGTGACCTGGATGGGGGTGATACGGGTTCATTATAATCTACGAGTGGTTGTTACTCATGGTTTCATGTGGTTACTCCAATTGCACCCATTGTTTAATACATGGGGCGTAACATTAAGATAGTGAACCATGATTGACGATTGATGATAGGCTGCTTGAATAAAGGCTTCATATCATATCTGATGGTTAACCACCAGCTGCTTTCCAAAAACTGACGGTGGTTCATGAACCGCTCAGGCTGCAGCAGATGCGGAGGGTCCAACGAGGCAAAGACTTCCGTCTTTGTTGTTCAATGGTCGGCTGATCGTGGATGGTTGGCGAATGTATGATGAATGATGATTAGTTAGATTAGTTAGCGATCATAGATCCTGGTAGTGGTTAGAATGTTTAATGGCAATTGACAATGGTTGATGATTTTAAGGAGAGATTTGGCAGCAAATAAGCCATCAGTGTTTGGGTGTCAAGGACAGTGAACCTGCTCAAATGGATGGTGGTCTAGCAATGTGAGTCTAGCACTAGAGGATAGGGGGGTGACATGCGACCAACGGCGGTTGCATTAGCAGTTGCTAATTGCAAACAAGCAGAATCATTCCACGAACACGTGGAATTCCATTGTGGGGGATTGAGCACTAAGCATTGCCCTGGTGAGTACGCGCTGGAGACTGTCACACCATATCAACAACTGCCATTTTGACACTGGTCAACACAGCTGCTGCCTGGAAGGGGGCTCAGGAGCTATCAGCTATCAGAAAACACATGAAAACAAAACATGTCCTTCCTTTCCAAGGGAGATGTGGAACTGCCAGTGCTTCCACCGTCGGCCCAGAGAAACATATTGGCAAGTAGGGAGCGTCACCTGCCAACTCTTAGCAGAGGATCAATGTCCAGCAACCGTGTGCATTTTGCAGTTCAACTCATCACTTGGCACATGGCTTTGATAAGTTTTGAGAATTTCGGGAGCACCCCCTAATGCATGTTCACTGACTAATGGGCAGCAGTGTTACTATTCTGAGGATGGGACGAAGGCGAGAGAGAGAGAGAGAGAACCCCCAAGAAAGTGCTGTTGCACACTGGAAGCCGTGGGGGTTGCGTGGGCCACATGGAAATAGGCACACTAATTACTGTAGTCATCAATAGCCTATTGTTGGTCGCAAGTTTCGCCATCACCAAACATTGATCGGGAAACTGCAAGGGGCTCTGCCCAAATGATGGTACCCTCCAAGCCCAAATAGTTTCTTTAATAGGGAAAGTACACCAAGTGCGGATAACCCCATATTGGCGTGTCCTGGCTGCCAGAAATTCGACCAATGAAACTTCTCAATCTGTCATGGCATGCGTACAGAGATCTCTCATTCTTGGGGTCGCGGCCGAATATGATATTTGCGTGGCCAAGCTGTTTGGACAGACCATTTGCAACGGATCTATTGGACTTGGTTTCGTTATGCAACTCCTTTTTTCCAAATTGATCATGTTTCCGTGGCTTGGGAGTTGGCCCTGGTTGATCTTGGTTGATCTTGGTTGAACATTTTAAGATGTGCTTATGGACAACTCCGCTCGTTGCCGCTGTTTCTCAGCACCACCGGCACCACGTCTCCACGACCCAGTGGGACGTGAACGGTGCTTTCGCATCGGCCTGCGAAAGCGGCACTTCCTGAAACGGGAAGTCGCCGCGCAACGTTGGGCCCCTGAAGGGGAATGGAAACGAAGGCGTGTATGGAACAAGGCAGTGCACCTGACGATCTCTGTAGAACATCATTGATCATCACCATTCTACATCAAGAAACTTGGACCCTGCATCAATCCATCGTGTTTGACCAGCAGGGCATGCTGTTTTAAATGCCATTTGGTGGGCAGACTTTTATCTCACAGGTTGATTTTATGCAGAATCTTGGCTTTTGCTGGCTGCAAGACGTGGTGAGTCTAGCCCCCTAGCTATGAGAACCCCAGGTCCCAAGTCTTTACACACAAAAACAAGAGCCGGCGCGGCCATGCTTTTGGCCTGACATCGCCGTCATGAGTCGGGAACCCAGGGGTGGAAGTTCGCTGCTTGTGAAAGGTGCTGCTTGCGTGGGAAAGGCCGAACGTGGCAAAGTCTTGTATCATACCGGCTTTGAAAGCTTTGGCAAGCTAGGCACCCAGGTAAGGACTGCCAGTTGTGACAGCATTCACCAGCCAACATGGTTGAAAGAAATCCTTGGAAATGATCCAAGCAGCAACGGTTGGCTGAACTCAATGGACTCTTTTGTTCGGGACCTGTCGCGACACTGCGGTGATCAGCATGGCCTCATCATCAGAATCAATCGTCTATGCATGTGTTCCATCCTTGCTCGCAGCACGGCAATGATCCGCGGTTTGTGATTGGTCCCAAGTGGCATTCCAACCATTTCGCTATGTTCATCATCAACACCATTTAAGACACAGACATCAGTTTGATAACCGCTATCAAAAGCGTTATCAACTTTTATCAACTTTGGTTTCGATCATACACAACCGCTTAACTTGAAACCAGTCAGTTTTCTTGCATATGATCCATTATCGCGGATACGCGGCTCTATGTTTACCTTGCCTCGGCTCAAGGCCCGGCTTTGAGCCAGGGACAAAGATCCCACCGTAGCAAAAATGCCCCAGAATGCCCAACAATTGGGAAGTCAACGTCCAAAGCTGTCATATGCTGTCACGCTTTGTGCAAAGATGGGGGGTTATAGATGGTTTTGGTGTTGACCGACGGCCCGATGGCTTCTATTTGTTCCATTATTGCGAGGAGTTGTAGGAGCTGTTGAATGGGACTTGAGCTGATGAGTGTTTCATCTTTGATTCTGATGTTGTTGTTGCGTGCATGACCATTTTCAGAAACTTCAGGAAGTTTTCAGATGTTCGACATGCACATTTGGCCGGGCATGATGAGTCAGTTGGTTCCAGAACATTCTCATCAACTCCCTACCTGGAAACTCTGAAGCCAAGTGAATGAATGCCCCTGTTGTGTAGGGAGATGTTCGATCTACAGCCAGTACTTAGAAGTGATGTCCAAAACAAGACTCTCAGACGCTAGTGTTCAACCATCAATATCCAAAACTCATCCTTCGTCCCGCATCATCATCCGTGATCTCAGTGATTTGTCAAAACCCTGTACCCCTGGTTCCCCATCATTGTCCATTTTTTCCCCATCATTATTGGTGATGATCTTGCATGAATTGGTGAATTCAGATTGACCCATTGCTGTTTCCAACACATCACCAGCTTAGCTCCATGCAGCTGCTGCCTCCGGATCCCCGCGGCCGCACCATCCGCACCTTCGCCAACAGCACCGCTGGGACCATCTTCCCGGCTCCACGCAGCCCAGCGCCGGGCATCACCGGGGTGAAGCCCTTGCGCAAGTTGGAGGCGCGGGCGGAGAAGGCGTTGGGGCTCAAGTGGATGTGGATGAGTTATGATGGGTTAGTGGCGTGAATCAGGGCAAAGTCACATGGAATAGTCAACGGAAAGATACGGAAAGTGGATTTGTGGAAAATGGTTCGTACAACGTACATTTGTTTGAAATATTTTGAAATACAATTGATGGAAAACGGTGGCTGATGGTTACTGTGGCTGATTTTTTTGGTCCGATGAGATGTGAAATGTAAGTTGCCGTAGTCATAGGGGAGACGAAAAGAGCATGAAACACCGACAGGGAAGTTTGATACTCGTTGAGGATGGCTCAGCTGATCCAGTGACCACAATGATGATTGATCATCAATGTTGCTTGCTTACTGGCTGACAATGGGACGATGGCTTCCAACCATCCAGTGATAACAATGGTATGGAGTGGTCAACGATGGTGACCATGGGCCCTCCAACATCTCTAACCCTTATGAGTTATGAATCATCAAGCTTACAGAAGCTTACCACGTTGGTTATTGTTGGTCATTATCCCTCCAAGTACCCTTGCTTGCTCTTTTTTTATATCATCCGTATACATCAGTAATCAAAGATGAAGCTCAGGGACCAGTACTAACCATACCCATTCTTAGCCATAGACTATCCATGCGGAGCAGGGAAACACACTATCCACATGGAGAACCTGACCTTCCCTGCTACCCCCAGGGCCTGACGGACGCCTGCGACTGGGTGGGTTTGTCCGTCGACACCTGGGATGCCTTGGCGGAGCAAATCGGTGGGTTGGCCGCCCGGGGGCCTAGGGGCGTGGGGTCCAGGGGAGCGCAGGGAGCACAGGGCCACCGAGGCTGATGTGAGCTGATGGCATGGCTGAAGATCAGTGAAAAATCCATGGATCATTATGGGGATGGACGGTGAAAAATGATGTGAAATAGAGTGACCAATGAGATCCAATGAGTATTTATTATGTGATTTCATTGAAGGTTTTTTGGATCTACCCTATCTATATACCCTGCATTTCTGTTGCGAGTGATCAGCATGTAGCACAGTATGTGGATGGTGAAATCAACCCTTGGGTGCCCTGGGATTTGTTTATGGCTGAGGTTGTGCCGAAACAAGTAGTTGATGATAACTTACTGGCAACCAGCGCGAAACTTGCTGGTGCATTTTGTGCTGACTTTTTGTTGACTCTTTGTTTGTTTTGAGTGGCCGCGGGCTTGGCGGTTAATTTATCAGAGGCGGACATGAGTTGTCTATGGTTTGGAACGTTGCAACGATGCCGCGCAGGAAGCTGTGAATCCCGGGTAGTGTCAGATCCACATTTACAAATACACTCCTACTTACTACTAGTTGATGGCTGTACTTCAGCTTCAATAGCCGCTGCTTTTTCATCCAAAATAGGTGTTCATGTGGGTTAATGGGCCCTGGTTCAACTTTGATAGCTGGTGGTGTACCGTCCAACATAGGGCATAAGGGGTTCTAAAACTAATTCGCTAATACAGATCCAACATCAATGCCCCGAGTCTCCACTGGGAATCCCCCTTCCACTCCAGGACCTCTGGCAGTTAGCACAGCTGTCGGCCGATCAGTTGCGCCATGCACTGCATGCCAGCCGCGTGTCCACGTCAGGACCGGGGAGGGCACGCCAGGCGTTTGCTGAGATGGGCTATGTTGGGCAGCCATGGCAAGCTATAGGGCTCAGTTCCCGTGAGATGATTATCCAACTAGCTAGCTATAGAATCCCAAAGAGCTCAGTTCCCACTGACTTCCCACCATTTACAAGTCAACCGAGCTTACAAAACAAATGCGCGCAGAGAGAGATGGCCCGTCACTGCTCGTGGTGCGAAGGTTTTCACTTCCTTGTGACCCCAATGTGCTCAAAGCCACTGAGATGGGTGGAAAAATGCAAAGAGGCTCGTGAACAACCAACCAGTGCAAGAAATTGGATAAAATCGGAACTACTCAATGTGGCAATCAGAGACATTGTTTATAACACATTGGTAAGAAAAAGCACATGCTTGTCAGTTTTGTTTAAGGCTAGAGTGGTGCGCAAGTATGCCAATGAATGAAGGGACCTACTGTGACCTACTGCATGATTTTGTTGGACCGTGGTTGTGTGCTTGGTTTCTATCTCAAATGCTCAATCTACAATGTCCCTTGCCTGAGAGTCACTCGACGCTTAGCTGACTTGGGTATTCACTTGAGCTCCTGGCTGAGGACAAGCTCCATCGCGCAATCTCACGTCCACGGAGGCAGCACAGGTGTGGAAGAGCAGTGCTGACAGCCTGTCACAGTTGGTGTTGCTTTTTAGATGGGGGTTGGTGAATGTCAACTTGGGTCATATAGTTCCGCAGATTTGTCGCTCCATTGGCCCAAACGTCAGCAGTTGAACATCACAGCATTGACTTTTTTGCCACTTTTTTTGGGGGGCTCGCCAATTGCCATCATGGATGCATATCTATGTGCATTCAATCATGAAGCATCATTAATTACCGATGAGTATGCAGCACAATTGTCATAGGAATTCGCCATGGGTACTGCGTATCCTGGGCATACCATATATTCAACTGGCCCAAGAATGTATCAAAGGTCCATTGATGCCCCTGACTTAGATTGGTTATGGTTGAGACTCAGTTAGATCATCCTGCTTCTACTTGTAGGAAGCCAACTGTTACTGTACCGCAGCCGGAGTTGGGACCTTTGTCGGGCTGCAGGTGGGTCTCATTTGGCGCGTGGCCCGCGCTGCCCACGACGAGGAAGATGAGGAGGGCACGCGGGAGGACGGGCTGGTGGCCGAACCTCACCCGCGCTTGCAGCTGGAAGCGGCGGCATGGTACGAAGTGACCCACAACAAGGCTTGGAAAGGGCGGCAGATAATGAAACAGCATCCTCATGTTGCGCAGATTCTCCTGGTTTTTTCTGGAATGTTGTATATACTTGTGTGCTTCATTGCCCCATGGTGCACCAGTCAAACGAACCATCCCAGCATGAAACGGACACAAACCAAGTGGTAGAACTAGGCGGTGACTTTGCTCGACTGGAACTCCGGACGGGCGCAGATTCCACCTACTGGATCCAGTGGACCCAACTCTTCCCAAATGATTTTCACACATTTCGTTGCATGCCATTGGCACAAACAGAAACATCATGCACCAAGAGATCATAAGGGTCCACCCGAATGCTCAGTGAAATGAGCCCCACAATCACCAGCCAATCACCTCCCAAGTCGCATCCTTTGATTAACAAGGAATAGCATGGAATAGATGACCTACTGATTTGCTCATCCATGACCTGCCATGTGGATCTCATCTCGACCAGGTCCCCAACAACTGCGCCTCGTCAGGTCTTTGTGAAGAAGGCTCCCAATGAAATGGCGCGGTCCTGGGGCTGGGTTCACCGGGGTCAGAAGATCCAGGCGGAGCGCCGATGACGGGAAGGGGCGTTCGTTGGTCACCAGGATCAGTGTGGTAGGGAGACGTTCGCTTGCCGCAACAGGACCGAAGACAGAAAGAGGATCCAGAAATTCACAATGATTATGATGAGTATGCTCGTTGCTGTGTTATAATGCTGTTGTTGCTGATGATGATGATGATGAATGATGAGTGATGAATGAGATTATATCATGATCATCATACTGCAAAGCGTTTCTTTAGCAGGCTTCCCCTTGCGCCCTCATGTCCATGGACACAGTCAACAAACCCTTGCTATGGATGCATCATGATGCGTCCATACATGGACTCCCTCATGTTGGTAGTGAATCTAAGTTGGAGACCTTCAGAACCTCGGCCTTCTCCAACCTGGAAGCACTGCGCCATCCACTAATGTTGGTTTGCCTAGAGGTATGTCATGAGAGTCACAGCTGCGCCAAGCTTCAGCAATGTTACCAGGTAGCCCCACAACGAATTCTGGATGAGAACGGCCATGAGTGGGTGGCTGGGCAAGCGACGGCACGGAACTTGAGCACACAAATCAACAGTTCTCCGAGAAAGTGCACTTGGAACAGATGTCGGAACACTGTTGGAATCGGTTTGTTTCCGTTGAGGGTCCATATATGCCAATGAATTTGGTTGACCACTTGGACTAATTCGCGTCACTCACTTGTACTCACAGGAGGCAGAGTTGCACTTATTGCAGTTGCTCATGATTTGGGATGATCCTATTTTTAGCAGTGGCGGGAACCAAAGTTGCAGGTGTTAGGAAGTTTGTCCGCTTTCGGGCGCTGTGGCGAGTTCCTTTTTTCTCAATCAATCCGTAGGGCTAAACTGATGATGTTGGTTTGCAATGTACCCTTGAAAATATTGGGTCTACCTACTTGTATGCCTGCATCATGGTGTATCCACAAGTGGTGGTACTCCCAACTGCCAACCACAGAAATCCGATGAAATCTTGATGTTTCAATTCTTGCCGGCACGGAAAGATGCGGAAAACTCCATTATAGAGCAGCATGCCTGGGCAGCAACACACCTAGGATGCGCCTATGACATGGGAACAACTGCCCCTACGGGCCCTACGGGACTGGATGGGAATGGCCCCTTCCAACATGCCGCCCAGGTGGAGCTAACCTTCCTGCAGTTGGCCAGGTCTTGCCCAGCACCTCGGCTTTTGCCATTGAGGCGCACGCTCCCAGAAAGTAAGCAAGATGAGAGAGACTTGCGCACGGGCACACGGGCACAAGTTGGGAAAGGCAGGGCGCCATCAATTTCCTCAGTTGAGAAATTTGATCCAATCAAGATTCGGTCAATTTGGGCCTAGACAAGAAGGAAGTGAACAGGCAGGCATCCGCCAAGTGTTTGGGTTCCTGAAAATCACCCACGTGGCGACGCTGTTGCGGAGTATTGGAGTTCCTGATGTCAGTGAAGCTAGGCTTTGAAAGATCATCAAATGAAGTCTTGCCCAATCATCCAATTCAATCCAATTCACCAATTGAATCTTGCCGGTGCTTGGACCACGTTCGAGATATTTCCACCCTATTTGGAATGCTTTCCACCCTGAGACCGGCATATTCTGTTTGCGAGTTCAAGATGGTTCAAGTACCATCTGGCAACTGTTGCCAGAAATGTTCAATTCCTATCCATGTTGTCCCCTACGATTTCCCAGCCTTGGCCTTCGCAAAGAACCACAACCATCGCCTGATCATTATTCACCAGTACTTCACAACGCCATTCGCCGTGGATTCACCATCAATTGACGTCATTCACCATAAATTCACCATCGATTGACCATTAGCACTAACCATCAGCATCAGTCATCCCCGACCATTTCTTCGCCATCCTTCACTATGATAGAAGCATCCTTCAGCAATTGTCAAATGGTCATGAAACCATCACAATACAATCATCAAACCACCATTCAACCATCATCCAAGCACCAGAATACAATCATTAAACCATCCTTAAGCCATCATTAAGCTTGAACATTTGCACAGACCATCATACAACCATCATAAAATTAACCACCATTGAAACTACCATGAAAACCACCATCAAACCACCGTTAAAGCTTAAAACCACCATCATCAAACCACCATTGAAAACCACCATCAAATCACCACCATTGAAACCACCACCATCATAACACCACCATTGGCCCACCATTCCAACCACCTTGGAGCCTCCTCCCAGCCATGGCAGCTCAGAGCTGCCTCCAGGAACGGCTGTGCTCCGATGATCCGCTGGGCCGTGGCTTCGCGCTGGTGGACGGGCAGCACCTGGGACTGGGCCCACTGCTGACGGGGCCACTGCTTCAGCAGGACCGGCTGCGGCAGGGGCTGGGAACGTCATGGGGAGTGGCTACTTAGGACTTAGATATAATGACTATAGGGCATACACAGGGGTTAGGGCTTCTAAAGGGCTTATAGTGACTATAGGGCTTCTATAGTAGGCTTATCTTGAATTGATGGCGCTCGGAAAAAAAGATTAATTAGGCTTGTTTTGGGGCTTATCTAGGTTTATTTGGGGTCGCGCGGGGGTTATAACCTTTTACTATGGTCAACCATAGGGGACAACAAGCAACAATAGGACGATAGGTCGATGATAGCTACAGTAAGTTATATTACAGTGATTAGTGTCGGTGGTGAGCCATTGTTAATTATAGATAGATTGTTGACCTTGGTCTCCATGGCAAGTGGGAGTGGCTTGGACTTGTTCTAGCCAACACTGCGTAACATTTTATGATAGTAGCCACGATCAACCAGGGGTCCTATATTGGCCAGCAATGATTACATCATTAATTGCCATCAACATCCATCAAGTACTATTTGTTTTTGCCATTCTGAACTTGAGAAACCATTGTGAACTTGAATAATGGGTTAGGATGCTGACGAAAATAACTACATGACACTATATCGCCATCTCTATTCTAAACCATTTGAGAACTCATCTACCCAAAAATGAGACATCCAAAAAAATTAGCAGACATCAACCAGGGTATCAACATAGGGTATCAACATGACACCCTTGATATCATCAGATCTCCCAAGCCTTCGGTCGCCCCGTTGGGGCCCACCAGGACTGGCCCCTGGGCCTCGAGGATGCCATGTGCAGCGCCGAGGAGCGCGTGACGCTGCGACGGCTCTCGGGCCAAGCCCTGCAGATCCAGGCCGCGGATGGCGCCTCCCGGAAGGAGCTCCAAGGATGGGTGGATCCAAATATGGTTTATATATGGTTGGTTTACGAAGATTTTCATGGATAAAGATATATGGGGATTTAGTGCTTCCAATGGTTAATCAATATGGTTGGTTTAAATGGATTTTTTACAATTTTATACATGATTTAGGGCTTTAATGGAGGTATAATATGGTTAAATTGGTTGATGATATGGATCATTGAAATGGATTTCGTGTTTTTTTGGATCTCCAAGCATCTTTCGAGATAAATCCATATGATATGATTGATATGGATCAACCATTTATTCATATAGACCCATGTATGGTTGATAAATGGTTGGATCTTGATGGATGGATTTTGATCTATTGCTAGAAATCGCCAATAGATTTGGATCACTTAAGTGGTCCCCTTGCACTTGAAAAATTGAAAAACCACCACATCGACTGGTGCTACTGATCTGTACCGTGACTATTGGTGGGTCAATTGTGTCATTTCATTACTAGTTGATTCTGAACCCATACTTAGTTGTTGATTTATCCTCATCATGACTAGTTGATTGTTAATCCATACTTAGTCACTAATGGGTGAACTGTGCCTGACTATTGCTAGTTGGCTGATCCAATTAATCGATATCAGCTGATGATAAACGCACAACTGACGAGCTTGTACTACAGATGGATTTTTAATGTTTGAACTATTCGTGGCCAATCCGTATTCCTACATGTTCTTCCTATAGTTGATCGCGGTTTGATCGCAGCCGCAGCGGAGCGGGTTCCCAGGTAATAAAAACCACCGAATGTCAGATTTTGGATTAATTCGATGACCTGCCCTCACATGCCCTCACCCTGGCGGGACCATCATTATAAAATGATCAGCCATTGGCATATGGACCTGGCAATATCGCAGCCTAGTAAATGCAGAATACAATGGCACTGTCCACAACGTCAAAGCTAGTATATCGAATGGGTAGGCCTGTCTCCTTGCAAATAAAATGTTGATTTTTCCGCGCTGATCAACCCGACACACCTCGCGTCCTTGAGATTGCTCTCCATGCCGTGCTCCTAGGTGAAACCGGGTGACGCAGTTGCGCGTGTGGTGGCGCGGGCGCAGAAGATTTTGAAGGTGCACTTTTAATCCGAAATACGCCAGCGGATGGGAATGCCTTTGATGATGCCTGGTGATCCAATCCTCGATGGGGATTACGATTGATGGTTCTTAGTGTTATTTATTGCTTTATTTGTGTTTTTGTGTACTTGTCAGCAGCATCACATCCCCACCTCATTTCTCTTTAATGGTAGTTCTTGTTCTTCTTGCTAAAACCCAGCCATGGCAAGAGTTAAGCCCCTGTCATCACCAGTGATTCCTGTAAAACCCAAGTTGATGGATGTTTGTCATGATGGATGACTCCTGTTATCACCAGTCACTGCTGCTTGTTGATGGTTTTCCGGTCATCCGAGCAGCATAGCTTCCCGCGGCCTGCCCCGTGTCAGGCTCAGGTGACGTTGGTGCATGAGGGCCAGCTACTGAGCCTTGGCGCCACAGGTGGCGCCACAGGCAGAAGATAAAGACAATGATAACAATTTCAAGGCCAATGATATATTGTTATCATGATGGCTCTGATTTCTGGGCCATGATTTGCGAATGGCTTGGGAGAATGGTTGTCAATAATGAGTTATTACTTGGATAATGGTTCAGCATGACATCAATAATTTTCTGTGGTTTTCACAATGAACAATGATATTTATAACCAGTACCGTGGGCTAATCTAACATAGCTGGCTGGAATTCACCTTTTCGAGCGCGATGTCGGATCGCCAGAAGGTAATGGGGACGGTGAGTCACTAATAGTATCTAATAATATGTTAATTATTGATCATGATTGTTGTGGTGAACAATGGTTAAGAACCCAAAAACAATGATTTGGTTGAGCCCATAACAACCACCTCACCAACTGATCAATGAGTGCAATGTCACAAGAGCAACTTCCCCCACTGAACCCAAACAAACCCTTTGAGTGATAACTGTGTTGTGAAAAAGGCAGTTCTGACATTGGGTTCTCAAATGATCTCAAGTGTTTAGTGTTTGGCACCTGCCTTCGATATGCTGCCATTTTCAAATGATGATGCCCTGAAGCCCCCCGACCTGCTGGTAGATTACCTGATGACCTGGTCGTGTCTGGCTAGACCAGCTCATTTCATTATATAGATCTGAAGTCATGCCTTAGAGTGCTTTAGACTATAAATAGAAGACGGGTCTAAATATGTCTTAACGGTGCTTTACTTGTAATTGACTATTATAGGTATCATATGGTATCATATTATAATACCAGCTAGCTTGACTAAGTATATGGAAAACAGGTTTGTTAGACCTAGCTATTGACCATACCTGTTGGCTTTGGACTAGCTAGCAGTTGGTTTTATAATCTTTGAGTGCATATGTATATGAAGGCATGATTTTTGTCAAGAACTGCGGTGACCAGTGCTTGGTTTGGGCTGATTTGTTTGGGGTTGGTGGATGTTGGTGGCTTGGTCCCATTGGTTTGTAGTTCACCAAAAGATGTGTTTGCAAACGTGCGCCAGGGATCGCTCATGCATTTTTCGGGAAGCCAAATGGTTTGACCCTGGCATTCGGACCTGTGCAACGCGATTGTTTGGGCAAACTCTGCTGCATGACATCCATTTGGCCTCAGGAACTTGGATGCTCCAGCCGCTCCCTTGGCGGGGCAAGAGGTGGACCTGGTGGTATTGCCACCTTCGCCAAGGGCAGTGACAGGTACTGCAACGCCGCGGCTGTGGGGATGGTGGCATCACATTTTTCGGCATGGGCATGAGTAATGATGATCAATGAATAATAGCTAGCGCCAGAAATAGATAGGAACAGTTGGTTACGGCGATGGAGAGGGCAGAGAGGGGGTTGACCATGCTAAGGACATTTCAAATAGTTGTGCTAGTATGGATCAGCACAAGGCCGGCAATCTCAAGAAAGTGTGTACGGCCATCTGACAGTGGAGAAACGGCCATCCCGATTTCCATCAAGCCATCTCACCTCCCGTCCCGCCTCATCTTTCAACCCTCCCAAATCTCCTCTATTTTGCACCTCCCTACCAAAAAACCATTTTGCAAAGCACAGGCAGTGACAGGCTCACCCAAGAGTGACGGTAGGAAGCTGCAAAGAAATCATCATCTCAAATCTCAAATAGATTACTGTTCCGATCATCATGAACCCATTTGCGCCTGAACCCATTTTATGTCTCACTCCCAGACGGGCGTGGGTCGGAAATTGCCAACCATCCAAGTGTGTGATTCAAATAGCGGTTGAGATTGTGAGCCCACCACGTCTAAATGCCGAGTACTCACCAGATAGCTGATGGCAGAGCAGGTGGCGAGCGCCCATGCCAGGGGAGATGGTTGGCTGCCCTTATAAGCCCTCGTGTATCTCACATACATCAGAATTGTTCTCAGGGCTGCCTTGAACATCCAAGACCTTTCTTGCTAATACATGGTTTCTAGCTATCGCTTGGTTGCTCAGCTGTTCATGTGGGGATGATCAAACTCTGGCAGAATCCGCCCGTGAGGCAGTGAGGATGGCTCCATCAAGTATTGGGACCTGGATCCTTGGCGCTGGCTTTTCGCATCAGCTTTGGGGAGCCACCAGATGATACCAACACAACATCCAACCATCGGGTTGAACCTGGTCGAACCTTGCATGACCCAACCCATATGAACGGCCTAAGCTCCGCCGGCCAAGCTGTGCCTGGCGATCTCAGGACGCTTTCACCTGCTTGGGATCCTTGGAAGGACATCGGGGAGCTGCATCTCGGTGGCAGCCCAGCTCTCGGAGATCACGAGGAGTTGGGCGGATGCCAAGCCATGGGAACTGATGAAATCCATGGATTCCTCCAGCAGTAAGTGGATAAGTGATGATAAGTGGGTTAATGATGTGGTCAATCCATTCACATTGAGGTGGTTTCAATTGATCCACCAGACGTATAGATCTCAGCCGGGCTGACCAGCCACAACCAACCACCTGAGGTCTGGGCCCTGGATGCTGATCTGCCCTCCAAGTTGGCGATCAGCGGATCCGCAGACACATCCTTGATGCTTTGGGATCTGGAGCGTTTGGAATTGCTACGGAGCTTTGAAGGTGGGGGAGTAGAGGGGAGGATGGGGTCTTTGCCTGTTGTGGTTGTTGTTATTGGTGGTGGTGGTGGTGGTGGTGGTGGTAGTGGTGGTTGTCGTCGTTGTAGTTCTCTTGTTGTTTCCTGTTGCTGTTTCAATTGTTTTGTTGCTGCTGCTATTGTTGCTGCCGCCACAGCCAAGCGCCTTCATTCTCTGTTGAAATCACTGGGGACGACTCGCTTGAACGTGATCACAGAGGATTGATGCATTCAGAAATGACCCTTGCTGTGTGACCTCTACGGCAAAAAAAAACCTGCAGAGACGACCATCTTTCACGCAGCACATTCTGGGGCGCTCAGAAATTCTCAGAATCCATAATTACTCGATTTTACTGGAAACCTTTCTGTTGGCCACTCATTTCTCGGCTTCAAGGCATGGCTTACAGGGATAATAAGGGATATGGGCTGGATATGCTTTGGCCCCTGGATGATCAGGCCACAGCGGTGCTGTGTGCTGCGTCTCCGCAGACTTTCCACGGAAGTGGGCCGTCAGCGGCTCCGACGACGGCACGCTGCGGCTGTGGTGTCTGGGCTTCGATGGGACGATGGCATCGATCCGACGTGCTGCCTAGAGTGTTGCTGGGGGCTGGCACGATCAATCGGCCATGGGTCAATTTTAAGCAACCAATAATGGTGGATAATGACCAACAAACTATAGGGAAAACAAAGGTTAATGATAGGGGAAGCAGGGGTACAGGGTTTTGACCCACTGCCAAATGTGTGGAATTTGTATAGTGCCATAGCTCACCAGCGGCATCTCCATGGGTGGGTGTTGCTTGGCGTTGGTTACATACCGCCACCCTTGCAATCAGCAATTTGTAGGATTATTATTCCTTGATGCGACTGAAGAATACAGTTATATACAGTTTATAAGCCACCAAGTCTATATGATATAATTACTCACTGGTTGGTGGTTTTCAACATTTTCCATTTTTCCTTAGCAACACTGATGATCACTACTAGCCACTATAATCACATCACTATATTTACCATTCACCGTTATTAACCACCACTTATAGGGTGACTCAACCACCAACCAGTGATGATCACTGCTCACTATAATCACCAGTTTTCATTGGTGGATGTTCACTATTATAGTGGTTTAATACTAGCCACTGCTACTAGTCGCTATAATCACTACTATATTAATCACCTGCTAGTTTTCACTATAATCAAATCATCAGTTTTCATCACTACTAGTGACTATAATCACTATAGAATTCAACCACCAACCAGGGGTTGTAACCACTATTAGCCACTAGAATCACTAATTCAGCAGGTGGTTCAACCCCCAACCTGCTAGCCACATCTAGCCACTACAACCACCCGTTTTCATCGGGGGTGCCGCGCCAGTGTAGCCACTTGCTGCGCCGCAGGTCCTTCAACCAACGCAGCGAGCTGCAGACGCTGCGCGGACGAGGCACCGCCTGGTGCCTCGTGGCCAGCTGCGAGTACCAAGCCGCAGCCACCTGGATGCCATGGCAGGCGGTGCTAGTAGGGGAGCTGGAAACCCAACCGCGGAGATCTAAATCGTTTGCTAAGAAGCGAACCCAGTGGGATATCTAGGTGATTAGCTGACAATATCTAACAATAGTTGAAAAACATCATTGAGCTTCTTGGACAACCATTCGTCGTTGCGGTGCTGTGTATGCATTGAACCGAAGTTTGCCAGCGAATTGGTAGTTTTTCAATCGCCAGAAAGCAAACGTCCTGCCGAAGATGGTGACAGCTATTTTAACCACATGTTCTCTACCCTATTGTGATGATGGCACACGTATCGTTGATTGATTGTGGGCTGATTGACGGGTTTGTTCACCGGGGGATAGCGAGCCCAGTCGCACTCGTATAACATATGTATATGGTATATGTACCAATGGAAATACATGTGGGATACCGTGTAGTTGCAAATATAGACTGATTCAATTGATAATTGCGCCGGTAAAAAATCCGAAATACCTAGCCGTTTTCCATGCAGTTGGGGCAGAGGAAGTTAGTGCTGATGAGCCAGTGCAGACGGTTGGGTAATGTTGAAGGTGAATTTGATGATTTGGCTTCATGTGGGTAGTGCCAATCCGAAAGGAGTTGCATGAGGATGGTTTTGTAGTAAAGATGACTGAAAATGAGGCGGTGGGCATCTCAATGAAGCTACCTTTTTGTACAACATGGTGTTTGTTAGTGTTTTTCACTTTTTCGAAACAGCAATGTTATTGAAAAGTCGTTTGCTTGCACAGGTGAACGGTGGGAGTTGGGTGTAGCCTTAGTTTGGAGCCACTGCATTCTTATCATCTCAAAAAGCCTGCGAAAACCAGGTTGACCCAGGTTGACCCCATCCATTTCAACAAGTTACCAGTCCAGCCGATGGCATCGTACCCCGTGGCGTCCTCCTGGGTTGGGCGGACCATGGTGAACGAACCCATCGTTCCCAGGTGAGCGGCCATGAAGGCGGATCGGTCCAGGTTTGGAATCTCTTGGAGGAGCGGGGCGCCGGTGAGGTCGTGTGCGTTGTTCGGGGGGGATGACGGAATCTGGTTGGTAACAACAGGGGCTGATGACCAACCACTATAGTTATAGTAAACAAAAGGAGATATGAAACAACAGGGGATTACTGTAATTATTTTAGTTTGTGATGGTGGCAGATGTAACGGTTTTTGATGGACAATGACCAACAAAGAGAGTGGTTTGCAAATAGTGGTGTGAATGTTGGTGTGGGGTTTGTAATGGTTTGTGATGGTGGCAAATGGTGGTTACCATAACAATCGGGGATAATGACCAACAATAGTGGTTGGTGTTACTGTCTTTTTTTTGCAGGGGATCATGGAATTGGCTGAGAATTAAAAAGCTGAGAGTTGAGCGCTAAAATCAGCGCTGCCCCGAAAAATGTCCAGAACATCACGGCCGAATTGACGTAAATTTGCTGTTGTGAGAGATTTCACTTGTGATCGCAGCACTGGCAGGGCCAAGATGCGAACCCTCACATCTTGGAAGGCCGACACCAAGGATTGGTGCAGGCGGGAAAGCAGGACGATTCTTCCAGCTGGGATTGAGAAGCAAACATTCCAAGGCTTTGTTAGGTAAAGGTGCCCCGATTTATGAAAGACCCACATCCCGTATCTATCCACCATTGCAAGTTTTGCCATAGCTGAGGATTCAACATTGAGCATGCGATGGTTTATGAACAGCGGATCCTTCACTGACTTGACCGTACGCTATTCACTTCACCCTTGAGCCACTGTTTTTACAGGGGATCTTCATCCAGTTGGAGCTGGGCATAACTGCAGTGCCCAGCGTGGATGACCGGGTTCCTGTTGAAATGCCAGCCAGCAACGGCCCATGGTTCTACTACCTGGTGCTAGCCACAGCTTTGAAAATTGCTCGTTTGGTTCTCTTTGGTTCACTATATACCCCTATTTGCAAGTGGTTTTCTTGACTTGGTGAGAAGATTTATACAAGTTCCATCATTCTTGGGATCAGTCAGGGAGGGGCCCTGTTCCAGGAGCATGTGATGCTATGATAAACTATGATGAATCAATTTTGTAAATGTGCTGGTTGTCGAATTGTTTTGTAGGTTTTGCGTGGGGTGGTCTATGTCTCACGTTGGTAAGGAGGGAGAGTTCAATGATAATGAATGGTTAGCAATATGGTTGAGAGAGAGTATTGATTAAATGCTAGGTGTGTGTGTTTTTTTTTGCTCGTTGTCCCAGCGGTTGATTTACCTGGTCCTTGATTTCCCCATCCTTGTTTTTTACCAACAAGGTGTTACCTAAAAAAATCGAGGTTTTCCTTGGTTTTCCTAAGGGTTTTCCCGAGTTGACCTGGTTTTCCCTGTCGAAATCCCTGGTTTCACCTCGGGGCGCATCATCCGCGGCAGGTGGTGCAAGCGGACTTTCTCCGAGCCGCGGCGGCCAGCGGCTCCGACGACGGGATTTATTGCACCCGGGCGAGCGCCAGCTGCGTCGTTCCGTTTCGATCTACCCGGTGCTTGGAAATGCTGGGGATCCAACCTGTGATGGTTGTAAGATGCTGTGATGTAAGCCCGGGATCAGTAAACCATAGGTTGATGATCATAGGGGGTGTGCCACAAAAGCCGACTGGTGTTTGTTTTAAAATGATAACTCCCCCACTGCATCAGCCGGTGTTTGTTTTAAATAATCTGGGGCTTACATTAATCCGAAGCTGTGGGTGTCATGGCAAGGGATTGGCCAGGAATGATTATAGCTATAGCCATTTGGTCGGTGTTTCGATTGGAATTTTTGATTTGTTCCCGAATGACTTTGGGAAGGTCGGCTGGTTGAATATGATACTTTCTCGGGGGGGTTGAAACCGCCAACAGTACATGGTTGTATCAATTTTAAAATTTGTGCTTGTCCAAGTAATCTTGGACCAATGGTCAGTGGTCGGTCCATAGCAATAGCCCACTAGTTTGAAGCAAATAGCTTGTACATATCAAAAATAGGTAGTTTGTTAATCACATGGATCGACTATTCTGTCATTACAGTCTTAGAGTGCGTTAGTTATGTAGCTGGTGCGGTGGAACTTAACGTGCGACAAAATGCCATTTGACAGCAATGGAGAGAGAGATGAACGTAAGTATGAAACAACATGTATGAAACACATCATTGCCAGGTTGCATTAAGGATTGGCACTTGGATTTAGTACCATATGACAGTGGTCGTTCAACCATTAGGTGCCGGAATGGTGGTTGGATCCGGTCAAACCAAGAGGGTGCATCACAATTTGATGCAGTGAAATGGTGTTTTTTGTTGCCGGAAGTTGGTTGTGTCATGTGGTGTCAAGCGCGCCCAATAGGCCCCACGAGGTTTAACGCAGACCATAGCACTTGTCAGTTTCGTGTCATGTGATGCTGCTTTGGATTGGGGGGACATTATGTGCACTCCTGCACCTCTAACAAGCAGTACTTCCAGGGCCATTTTGGGGTTGTCCACTTGGAGGATGGATCACTCCATCACCCTCCACACAGCTTGTTTGCAGCGAAACCGCTGGTTTTGGTGCGGTTTGCCACTAGCACCCCTCCCCACATGAGGCCATTGTCACTGCAGCTCAGGCATTTGGGATCTGTCTCGAATGGCAGCTCGTCATTGCAAGAGCTGATGGGGAGTTTCCCTGCGTCAACACTAAGGGAGCTTAAGATGCCATTTGTCAATCCCATTCGTTTCGCCATGTTTTCCCATTTCCTGAGCCTCAACCCCCGATCAACTATGAACAGTGCAGCAATTCCAAGTTGGATCATAACAGTTTACACAACACATCTCTGCGATGGTGGTTTGGGGTTTGCTCCCTGCCAATCCAAAATGCGGCAAAGATGTGCAGGTTTCCCGGCTTGGGGATTGCCCCGGAAATGGATTCGATTTCCCAAGCTCATGGATTCTTTGCAGAATTGAAATCGGAATCAAAGGGAGCAAAAAAGGAACTGATTCACTGGTAAAGTCATGGATTTGCATTTGTTGGCAGTTTCCATGTCAAGCTTTGAAGGCAGAAGTGTTGAGAAATGTTTTTTTTCTTCCGTGCCAGCTTCTCTCTCAGTTCCTGTCTTTGAGGTGTGTACCTATTTGGTGCAGGGCTTCAATCAACAGTCCGTGCCTGGCTGAAGATGGCAGTCACTTTTGTTGATGTCATTCCATTGGCTACCCGAATTGTGATAGTTGTGATATGATGGGTCGGGACTTTCAAAGACTTTCCCCTTGACCCTTTTGCTACCTTTGGTCAAGAGATTCAATCCAGCGCGCTGGGAGGAAACCAAAATCTAGTACCTCGGTACCAATGATGCAGCACTTATGAGGTGACATATTGTTTCATCAGCTTTTGGTGATGCAAGGGTGCCACATGTGGAGCCCGAAGCTACTGCAAGTGTGGCTCATGGCAGATTTGAGTTGGCCCATGAGAATTGGCATGGCGCCCAATAGATGACTTGCGATCAGTCTCAGTACCTTGGGTCAGTGAAGTCCTTATTCCCTGCTTACTGCTTAACTTGGCCCATGACAGCGATTCTGTGCTCTTTGGTTTGCAGATGCAGCAGGGTGCTTCTTGTCAGGTTCCTCTACTCTACTTGGAAACTGCTGACCTATCCCCTTTTCATCTCATCAAGCCTCAAAAATCCATAATAAATCATCCATCAACTCCCAGCCATATGGCTTCGTGCCTGACCCTACTCTCCTTGCATGTCCTTACTATCCAGCCCTGGCGGTACCTCCATACGCCCGCTGGAACCAGCCCTGGCCCTCAGCTGGTGTCAGGTTTGGTCCATGGATTCTTCCTTCGACCAATCCTTCGCTGCACTCAGCGGCAGCTTCGATGGATCTCTGCACCTTTGGGATGTCCGAGGAGATGAACCTGTCCAAAGCGTCACGACACAACGGGGGGGCTTGAAGGCGTTCCTAAGGGATCCTAGACAAGGATCTATCCTGTTAGTGCCTCCAATTTCAATGCCGATTCTTTTTGCACGCGCTGTTTCAGGTTGCTTTTACCTTCGGTATTCAATCTTCCAGCCCATCTCAACTTGGAAGTATGATCCCAACTAATACCCCAACTGAATCCACTTTGCACCCGCCGATGCTGGATGCATCATATAGAATTACCACCGTGAAAATCGAAGCATTGAATCCATGTCACCTCAACTTTTGGCCATACTTTGTTGGAACAAGTCCGCACCAAGCTTCCGTTGACCCCGAATGAGTTGGTTTGCGGGTGGGGGCAAGCCAGTTTGTGGGCGCCGTTGGATCCTTATTTGTAGCCGAATGATGCGTCCGAGGTTGGCGAGGAAAGCATTCAGTCTGCACTTTGGCCACCAACTTTGATGCCAAACGTGCGGTCAGTGGAACCTACGATGGCCGCTTGCTCCTGTGGAATCTCCGAGATGGTACTTGCGAACCTCGGGATGCAAAGGGATGCTGTTTTGGGAGTGTTCCATGGTGTTCCATGGTTTTCCATGGTTTTCCATGGTGTTCCATGGTATTTCATGGTATCATGGTGTTCTTATTTCAACTGTTTCAACTTCCATCCTTGGTTGTCCACACTGACAAGCCATGAAAGTTTCAGGTGTTAGGTGTTCGATGGCAAGTCATTGTTATTGCATTGCCTCTCATGCCGCAGACATTGGCAGAGTGGTGGCCATCATCATCGCCGTCCTCATCAGTTGTGACAGATCGTGATCGGCCAACAAGATTCAACAAGCGGAATTGTTTTTTATATATATAATGTTTGAAGTTTAGAATGCCAATGAGTCTTGTTGATAAAACCAGCCTCATATAGCATCCTAAGGGTTATATAGGACTGTGGGCACTCAAAGAACTGGAGCTCTTTGCCCCTAGAGGTGGTCAAACATCTTTGGATGTCACCCATGCGAAGTGTCCACCCTTCCTTTGCTCAAGGAAATCTGTGAGGAAAGCCATGAGGGCGCCATTCGGTCAGTCGTGGCCCACTTCGAGTGAAAAAAAGTGCAGCAGCCGCGGACCGCAATGACCGCAATGAAGTCTCAGACCATACGAAAGGGTACTGCGAACTGCACAACTGCACGGTGTGGGCGTCCAGACCTTGTGAAACCTACAAGAAAGGGTCCCCCAACGTGGTAACTTGAGAAGGCAGGAAAATTATGTGCCGCTCCAGTGCAATGATGGTCGTGACTGTCATATTATGCCGCATTTGGCACAGTGCCATGCTGATTATGTTTATATGTTTGTCGTTCGAGGACCTCATTCAAAGATTTCATTTGTGCACCGAGAGGTGCTACAGAATGCCATGGCTGGTCATAGGTAATGATTTAGATGCCAAGGTGCCCTGATTTCCGAGCGATTGTTGGAACGCCAGCCAGCCATGAAATCGGCGGATGCTAATGTTGCCAAGGTCAACAACAGGGCGATTCCTTGATGTCACGGCTGGGCAAAGCTCCTCGAATCAAAACGCTTGTGGGATGACGGACGGATGGATGGCTGGCAATGTTAACGTGGAAGCTACCACGAGCATGTCGAAAATTTAGGTACGTGCGTAATTATGGCACATGTGAAAATGCAATGCCATATGAATCAGAAAAGCATCACCAACTGATAGATGGGCAATTCCCAATGTTCATTCACTAGTTGTGCACTGTGCTAATTTTTCCTTGAACTGCAAATCTTTCAAAACCTCCTGCCATCCTCCAATCCAACCAGCAGAAGCAATTCACAGTTGCCCACAGCCTTGAGATTTCAGGTAGGTCTCCACCATGGTGAACCACCAACTGGGCTCATCGCTGCCCTAGGTAGGCAACATCTACTGCCTGGGCCGAAAGTTGGGGAGCGGATCCTTTGGTGAGATCTACTACGCGGTTGATTCCCAGTCGGGGCGCCCAGAGATCGGAGCAGCCGGGCATGTTGCTTGAGGCAAATGGCTGACTCATGCTATTCTCAGGGCCTGAGTGAGTCCAAATTCGGTTGACAAACTTGAAGACCTGAGTCCAGAAACGACCAAGGACGGGGAAGGAATTGGCTGTGAAGTTGGAACGCGTGGACAGCAAGCACCCAATGCTCTTGTATGAGGTGCCGGATGGGGCGGTGGCCATGGACACGGCCGATGCCAAGCATTGAAGTCAATCTGCTGTCAGCTGAAGGCTTTGACATTGCAGCATATGGCTTTGGGTCGTGAACATCCCATAAAGAGATAGAGTGGTTTCTCTTGTTTGGATTTTCACCCACTTCTAGCCACTGTTCACCCATATGAGCCATAGTCACTCACAGTCAACACATGTTTTCATTAGAACATATCAAAAATCATCAAGACTGGGGTGGTTATTTTCCTTAATTATGGGAATATCGCCAGCTCATCAGGACATCAAATAGCAAAAAATAAAGCACTTGCCATGTCCTTTTTGAGCCATATGGAGCTGGTTGGTCACCATTATGATTAGTTGCTTGATTAACTAGACATCAGTGATAATTATGTGATACATCATGTGATTATCATTGATGTTCATAACATTGATTGGCAGCAATGATTATCATCATAAATTCTTTCAAGATTGATGATATAGCCATCAATCATGTATTAATTATCACCAAGCCTCAGTTGGATACGCGGTGAAGCATTGGCCACCGCCGCGGTGAACCGCTGCTTTTCAAGGCCAAGCTGCTGAAGCATTTGGAGGGCGCGCCAGGTTTTGCATCGGCTCCTTGACAGGGAATCCATGAAAGCTGGGCCATGGGCAGGTTGCCCTCAGAGTCATATAGCTAGTTGGGGGCCCTTGGAATTGGGAACCCAAATGTATTTATTGGTTGGTTTATTATGCTTTACTACTGTAAATGGTTATCAATACATTATGCTGATATTGGATGATTTGGGAGGTCCGCTATTTTGAGAAACACCCTAATCAAGGGCATCGCTTTCTCAATGAACGAAGCGGGGCAGAGGCAGTTTCAGTCAGGGAGCAGGAATTCATGCCTGACGGCATTTGGACGCATGGCTTCCCGATGCTTTCTCCGGAATTTCACCGAGGTTTATTTTTCAGACTCACAAGGCTCGGGAACTGATGGAGTGAAGAAGCAAGGATGGGGTTCAGTATCCCCAGGAGGTTGTTCTTCCCCCTCAAACTATTTGAAATGGAATTTTGGGCAGGACATCAACAGTTTTGGGGCTGCCCCAAAGTTAAAGATTGAAGTTCTGAAGGTGACCATAGAGTTGGATACAGCTTTCAATTTTCCATCATCGCTTCACAGTGTACTCAACTAACTTCCCAGTAACAGCTTAGCTCTTGGATGCTTCGCTTGCGGAAACCATCCCGGAGTCTCACCATTCGACCCTCAATTCCGCCTCGATTCCAAACATCCAAAGCCAGGCCTCAGCTCCCCAAGTTTCGACTGCCAGTGCTGCCAGGTGACTTCAACATCATGGTGATGGATTTGCTAGGTCCGTCCCTGGAGGATTTGTTCAACATTTGCCGGCGGAGGCCGGCGCGCAGTGAAACCCTTGCAGTTGGTGATCGAAGTAACGTGGACATCCTGCATGAGGACTGGTGTAAACTGGAGTATCCAGAAGTTGCATTTGCTCACCATTTTAAACATTACCGTTGGAGATCACCAATCGTCCCGAACTTGGCAACATGTTTGATGGGTTCAGTGGAGCAACCACCGTTTTAGAGATTGTCATCCCATTTTTCCCTCAAATAGCCCTGGATCATCCCCTAGAGTCAAGACTCATCCACTATGACCGTGAAAAAATACAGTCGAAAAAAACGTGGAAAAATTGGCACAGTCGGATTTCCAAAGGTGAGGAATGCCATGGCTGCCACGGTGCATGATTGGTTGATACCTTTGACCTGGCCGCCAGATTCAGCCTTCGAACGCTATTGATGTTGGCAGATCAGATGCTTTACAGGTCCCAGGGATGCAGTGGGCTCCGGCTTCCAGGGGCTTCTCAGGGGCTTCCCCAAGTGAAGCAACTTGGGTGGAGCTACGACGTTGATTAAGCATCAGTTGAATATGTACTTAATCATAGTGACACAATAGCTATAAGGCTATATAAAATGGTCATAATGCAGGTTTAATTATGTACATTTGCTCTAGTATCTATAATTGAGAAGTTCAAAACTGCTGGATACTTCGATCCAAAGACTTGCAGAATAGCCTGGTGATGCCTACATGGTGATATATATAAATTTGAGTAGAAGAAATGGTTGCTTGATGGATCTTGCCACATGATAATCATGGATTTCACCAAGGACTCACCCCGCACAATCTCTCCAAAATACAACCTTTGTCGGGAAGAATGGTCCCGAGGTACCAAATTTGGCTATGTTGAGCTTTGATACCTGCATATACCTGCAAGACATGTCACGCGTGAGGCCAGTACCACAACAGATTGTTAAAATTCAGCGGAGGGTCATGCCCGCGGTTTGATGAGGATTGAGTATTTGCATTCCAAAGACTTCATCCATCGCGATATCAAGCCTGACAACTTCCTGATTGGTGGCAGCAAAAAGTCCCACGTTTTGTACCTCATCGATTTTGGCCTCGCCAAGAAGTACAGGCCTGGCCTGAAGGGCGGGGTGCATGGCCGGGTGTAAGGGTAGATAGGTTGTCCGACTTTGAGGATCTTGTTTTGTGCAGGCACTGGGCTTTAAAATGGTGTGCTCTCTTCTGAAGATTTGGAATCAATTATTTATTTCATATTGTTTCTGTACTTCTTTCCCTCAGGTTGAAACCGTTGCTTTGATGCTACGCTTTTGAGGAAGGGGATTCCTAGCACATGATGCACACCACATGCATCCTAATGGACGAGATGAGATCTTCCACCAGGTGGGGGGGTTGCCCAGCACGGATCCAGCCATGGTGGTGAAGCCGCCAGCGTTGCCAGGGATTCCAAGTGCAACCACATCCCCTACAAGGTGCGGCCAGATGTTGCCCGGGGAAGGCTTGAGCACGGAATTGCACGAGATTGGCCGTGGAACATGTGGAACTCAATGAATTCGTTGTGTTCGATCCCGTGGTGAGGCTAGTTGGGTGGGGACCATGTCCATTCAAGTCCGACATGTGTATTGACTACTTGCATCTAATACATGCACAATGGTGTGTAAACATCCTTTAGCCATCTCTATTCCACGATAGTTCCTGCTCAGTTCTGCACCATATAGGATGATCACACCATGCCAATCGGCACTAAGTCCCCCCTCAGGACAACAAGAGCATGACCGGCACGGCACGCTATGCTTCAGCCCCGTCCCCAGAGCTTTTCTCGGGGAGAAACGGGAATTTGAATTCGAAGTGATCATGGCCGCTTTCCACTGCAACTCATTTTTTCATATGTTTTCTTGATTTTAATGACCACAAGTTTGGCATGTTTAGGCTGAACTTGTTGGGCATGCTTAGGCTGAAATTATTGGCCGTCACAATAATAAAAGTCTCAGAAATTCAGATCACATGTTTGGGACCCAAACCATCTCAGTAATTCACCCTAGCAGGAAAGGTTTACTAAGCATTTTCGAGGTCACCCATCATCACCAGTGTTTTCCATATGTTCGCTCCAGGCACAGGGAACAGGTGGTTGTTTCAGCACAAACGGGAGGACCGCTGGGTGAATGGTTGCAGCGGACCAATGTTGAAAGCGGAATGTTTTTTGGTCCATAGTATGCATTGATGCTTCTACCCCATTCACACGACAGTCGTTCATGTTGTTGGAGAAGAGATGCCAAATTGTTCAGTGACAACGTTTCCAAATGATTACTGGTTGGTGGTTTCAAACATTGCTTTTTTTCACTCGTAACCATTAACAAATGGTTGGTTGACACATATTTTTTATAGGGGTGGTTCAACCACCAACCAGAATCTAATATGCAGATATTTCGGATGGCAACGTGTGCCTTGGACATCCTTGGGGTCCGGTGGTGAACCCCACCGTCACCGTCGTGGCAGATCTCCGACTGCGCTGTGCCAAGGTCAACGCTCACCGCGGCATCGAACAAAGCCGGCGCGACGACATTGAAGCGATCGGCGCCATGGCGGCAGTTGCTTCGGGTGGGGAAATGGTGGGCCATGGCTTGCCATGGCGCCAGCTAGGCACCAGCAATGCATCATCATCATCATCATCATCATCATCATCATCATCATCATCAGCAGCGGCAGCAGCAGCAGCAGGAGCCGCAGCCGCCGAGCAGCAGCAGCAGCAGCAGACAGTGGAATATACATCACTAATAAGTATTTAACAGCAATAATCAGATACAATCAGCAAGTTTGCATTCGAAATCATATTTGGACTAATCACGTGCGTGCATCATCCCTCACAAACAAAAACGAAACCATTCTACGAACTAATTTGGAACCTCCAAACCATCAACGAGACTACCAACCAGAGTGGAAACGAATGTCAGTGTGGTGCGTGCAATGTTTTTTGGACACCCCCATGTTTAAATACAAGTGCTGTAAGTAAGTGCATCTATACTTTTGTGTCATAAGGATTGGTAGACCATTGTTATCTAGCTACTAGTGCATGTGTATTTGTATTACGTATTCGGTTCATAGCCTAGGTACTGACTGCTTTTTTGTTACAACTTCATTGCCGCAACAGTTCTTTTGGAAGGCTCTCAGATTGCACAAACTAGCCGTTGATTCCTGGAGAGTTCAAGCAATTCTCCAGAGCATCTCAGACAACTTGCAGCATAATTCAGTATGAAGTCTGCGAATTCAGAATTCATTATCACATGGCTAATACTGAATTAAGAAGTAACTTACAATCACCTGGTAATTCATATGGCTGATTGATTAAATTGGCATATATAACTTCCCTCACCCGGCTAGGTCGGTCATTTCCGGCAGGGCAGGCATTCCCCCCCCCGAGGTTACGTGCTCATCTATTTCAGCAGAGGGCAGTTACCGTGGCAGGGCTTCCAGGCTGCCACCAAGGAAGAGAAGCGGCTTGGTGGCACCGGCACCGGACAAACATAGTCACAACTGTAGAAATGGCTGTGGGTCAATATTAACCACCAAGAATGGGGGAAAATAACCTACTAATAAAATGGAAAACCAGATAGTTTTACATGGTGATCGTTTTATTGGTGATAGTTTTATTGGTGAAAAGATTTTAAAATCTCACACTTGATAGTTTCGTTGGTGAAATGCCTTTTCCGGTATTTATGTGTGGCAAATAGAAACCCCGTGTCACGATGATCACAACGGAAGAGCCAGTGGCGGTCCTCACATGTTTGAGAGTGAATAGTTGGGCAATGAATTTGGAATGACTCCAAGCCTTGCACATCCAGAAATATCAAATCACGGCTCTCAGATGGCATGGCTTTGCGAGAACTGTTGGCCAGGACCGCCTATGAAATCCCCACCTCAGACGATGCATGATCCCATTTGTCCATGTCACCCCGCCCCACCCCCGCGAGAATCTTGCGGAAACTATTGAGATGCAGTCTTACCACCTGATGTGCATCGAATATCTTTGGTAGCCCTGAGCGTACCGGGATCCCCACAGAGATACAGGGCACAATGCTCGATTGTGTTCCATATTTCAGCCTTAGATCAGCCAAACAATCTCAACAATCTCGAGCTGGTTGCGGCTCAGGTATCACAAGATCATGGAGTGCAAGCAATCGACCTCTGTGGAAACCTTGTGCAAGGGTCACTGGAATGCAGACTTTTGGGCCGCACCCCCAAAGTGCAAAAAAACTTGTTTGCACACGGGGCACCGTGTTTTGTCAATACATGTGCATGATTTTGCTTGCATATGCATGTACATGTCTATGTGTCCACGTGCTGATTTACGTGCTGGAGCAATGCATTGCGTGAATTTCCCAAGAGCGTCATCATTCCATCTAGGAATCCTCAGCAGAGCAATCATCATGGGATTGTCCATGAACGAACAAGGCAGATCTACCAGCCACCCAAAGATGAGAACTTTAGATACGCTTAACAAGTGCCGAGTCAGGTCGGGGGTATTTGATTTACGGCAACTACCAACAAACCAAGGTGCATAACACAATTTTGCTCAGTAGTGCTGCTATGAAATTTTTGCCCGTCTCAAAACATCCAGGATGTTGATGAAGGCAAACACGGGTTGCTTTCGAAAATTCAGAGTGCTCAACACGGTTGGACCCAAGTTGGACGGAACAGATTTGAAACAGCGGGAGGTTGTCCACTCCTGGCTCCCCCCAACATTAAAAATGGAAACTTCCAGTGGGAAACTGCCACTTTGGTTCTAATTGCTGTTGAGGTGTGCAGATCTGCCCCTAGAGACACCACGGGGTTGCTCCCCTGCCGGGGCGACAAGGCTGTCCATCGATCTTCATTCCGTACATGAACTATGCCAAGGCCAGGGGATGTTCACAGCGTTTGGGACAAAGGCTAGCGAGGACTTGGACACATGCCATGCTGTTTGAACGACAGCGCGCGCTGTTTGGAGATCTGTAAGCACTTGTATAACCACAACATACCATAACTATCCATTGAATTCCACCAGCAATAGGGTCTTTCTTCGTGTGCCAGCAACTCCCGTTGGGCAATGCGGGCGATGCGGGCGCCCTGCTTCACAGCTTCACAGCTTCAGGCCTTGAGGTTCGAGGATCGCCCCGATTATGCCTATTTGCGTCGCCTCTTCAAGGAGCTTTTCTCCAAAGAAGGCGGAGCATGGCGGAGCCCCCGGTGTGGGCAGCCCATGAAACCCCTGAGACTCTCAGTGATGATGATGCATCTATGTGCATGATCAAGTGCATCAAGAGTTGCATCCCAATGATCATGAAACTGCTGACTTGACAGATCTTGAACGGATCCGTTTTTTGAAACCTCAGAAGATATCAACAACATATTCAACACAGATCAGATATCCGCACATCATTATTTGCATCTCGCCCATGCGTACGGCTACGGTTTACCATTGTTTACCTCATGCTGAGCAAGCTGAGCGCTTGGTGAGGCTACGAGAACGATGGCATTTTCGACTGGTCGCAGCCCACGATGACCGAATCCACCAACAACGAAGCCTTGCAGAAACAGGCGCAGTCACTGAAGACAAAAACCTCTGGCTGATGATGCTTAATGACGGTAAATCCATGCAAAAGTGGCGGCTCAATGATAGTTTGATGATGGTTGATGATGAAATGACATCAACAAATTGTCAGAACAAAAGCAGCTGCCGTTTCGGTGCCCCGTGTTGGAGCCGTCATGTTGAGCTGTGTCAAGAGCCTTATTTGGTTGATCATTTGTGAGGCGGCAGTGTTCCCACGATATCCCAGAACCGCCACATAGTCCTTTGGTGGTGCCATCCCTCCAAGGTAATCATGTTGCACTGCTCCACCCATACACCAAGTCCATTTAAAGGTGAAAGCTTCCAAGACTTGCCATTGCCCTAGCTGCAGCGACAGGTGATTGAAGCTAAGGAAGAGAAGGAACGAGCGAGGGAAACCAGCAACTTAGCATTGCTGTTTGGCTTTGCTTTGGGAATGACTATCAAACTTGGGAGCCATCATAAGTCATGATGGAACCCCTCGGTCCTTTGTCAAACGCGGCAGTATCAAAGCTTTGGATGGGTGGGTCCAATGACTAATCCAAATGATTGGTGACGGTGTTGCCCTCCATGTTCCCACCGCTTCATGTCGCACATAGTTTTAAATGCCGAAAGCTGGTTTGAAATGCCAATGGTCGGAGGCCTTGAAAGCAGTGCACGAATAGAGTCATATTCAGCCCTCAACTTGTTAGCTACGGCCCAGTATGATTTGATTTTATTCGCCATGGTAGATTAGGCATTGCTGACTGCATTGCTGTTGATTGATGTGAATGAACAGCATCGATTGACAGCAATTACTATTTCTATTTTGATTGTTTCAGCATGGAAGATCCCAACATCATGGCTGCACCTCGCGCCCGCAGCCCAAAAACCTTCATTTCTGTTGACTTCAGCGGGGAACCAGGCAATCGCTTGGCAGCACATGTTATTTTCATTGTTGTTATACCCAGGTAAGACGGACAAAGATCTCTTTTGAGAATTCTTGGACTGAAGCCAGCCCGCCAAATCCCGCAACTAAATTTACTGGACTTTCACAATTCAGAAATATTTGGCATGATTATACAGTCAACCTTTGTGGTGGCAAAGACGCGGCTGAGCAGTGCGGGAAACTCTGTTGGGGTGCTGGTACTAAAAATGTGGGGAAGCGCATTAGCATATTCAAGATAGAAATCCCAGCAGGATCCCTGCTGTCAACTGCGGTGCTCACTTTCCTGTGATGACGCATGTTGACGTCATCCCAGGCAAACGAGAACACCGGCGCAGCAACGAAGAAGACGCGGGCGTGGCTTGGCAGTGTAACCGCCCTGCTGGGTGGACCAACGGACACACCTTGAAGGAAAATGACCAGAAACACTGGTGATGATTGGCCACAGAAAACCTTCCAAATGGCAGATGTGTTAGTAAATTGCAGTGATTACCTGCTGAGTCCCTAACAAGATGTGAATTGTGAAAAATACAATTGTGGCGACTAGTGACTCGGCAAAATTCACGTTCCTGGAAAATTGTGTCCTACATTTCGGGTCTATCACCTGGTGGTCGCTTGGTGTTTCATCTCGCTGGTAGAAAGCCCTGCAACAAGTGCAGTCATGTTAAACTGCTCAGTTGACATAATATCTAGAAAAAAATCATCAAAAAAAGGAATGCATTCACCTTTGGCACGTGCGAGCTTTGATTTTTCCAGCTTGTTGCTTGCTTTGGCTGAGGACCCCTCCCAAGACCCAAAGGCTATGTAGCTCCCCCCGTGGCCTAGGAGGGAGGCTCCCCAGTGCGATGGCAAGGACCGGGCATTTGAAACTCACCTTGGTGCAGGGTATCCTGGTAGTGCATGGGTGAAACATATGCTGTCCCCATCGCGAATGAGCATTTTAAAGGGGTTTGGGCTGCCAGAGCTTAAGACACAATTGCACCAGTTCAGCTGGTTTCTTCCATCATTGGGATGAAGTACACGTGCTTTGCTTTGAAATTAGGATGTGCATAAATGGTGCACGCTGCAACCAAGAATGGTTGCTTCACGGTGCTTCCTTGCTGGAATGGTCATAACTTGGAATGGCCAGGAAGCGCCAAAGAGACACGTTCCAGGCTTGCGCCGTTCAGGGGGCGGTGGGCTGTGGTGGGTCATGGTGGGTGGCATGATGGAGCTATGGCAAACACATGCTTGCAAGGGGCTGCTGATGCTTACCAATTAGTGAATCATCCGTCTAGTTAATGGTGAACCGTCGGTACTACTGGATGTCCGTCAACAATCTAAATGGTTCCTCAATGTTCCTCAATGTTCCTCATGGGTGCTGATGCTTCCCACGGTTCATCTCATGGTCCGTCCTTTCTCATGATTGATGCTAGCTGAGGGTGCTGATGGTTAACGTCATTTTTGCTAATGGTAGATCCATGTACAAAGTATAAAGATCCATATCAAAAGACCGCTGCAATATGGATCCACTCAGGAGTAAGTGTATATACTTAACTACCGTTATATGATTCTGTGATGACCTAAGTAAATTGATATTGTTAAGCAATGGTGAATGATGCTGCTCAGGTAAGCTAATGGTTTCATATGATTAGCTAACATTCATTATATTTCAATCTTTTCTATGAGTAGCTATATCATTATATAATGTTTTGTTTATGATTAGCTACCATTATATAAGTTAACTATACTCTACCAAAAGTAGCTTTACATAATCTTTCATATGATTAGCTACCAAATATTATATACCAGTATGTTACCATTTGATATGTTAGTTTCTATGAGTAATATATATATATTAGTTTCTATGGTTAGCTATATGATTGGCGACCAGTATGTTTCTATGAGTTAAGGATGGTGTCACCTTTCTTGGTGATGCTGCGGTGATGCTGAGGCACGCGGACTCCATGCGCAGCACAGCTGCGGCGGCCGCCACGGAGCAACGATTCCGGAGCGAAAAGATTTCTGAGGCTCGGCACTGGGAGAAGCTTCGAACAGAAATGGCGAGCTGGGTCAAGCAGTTAACCAACCAGTAATGGCTGCAGTTCACCAACAAAAATAGCTGGTTTAGCTGGTTGATAGTAGGGGATGATAACTAACAATTATAGGGGATATACCACCTACATATGGCTATGGGTCAAGCGGTTAACCAAGCAATTTCATGGGGGATAGTCACCCACAATACTAGGGAAAACAATGGTTAATACTAGGGGAACCAGGGGTATGGGGTTTTGACCGACTGCCAAAATAGGATCATATAGGTGTTGGAGTCAGTTGTGACAGGCTGCAATGGCCCCAACTTGCAGGAATTCCTTTGTCCAATTCCACTTCACTTACTTCACGATACTTCATTTTGGGAAGCCACGACTGGAGAATCAGTCTTGTCATCACCCCAAGTCTCATGTTACACGATATCTTTTAATCAGTCCCGACCGCATGACCTGGGAACAGTGCAGTAGGCTTATCGACAACTGGCGGGTCCTCCAACGATCATCAAACGGCATGTGCACGGCCTTCGGTTGTTGTAAAAAAGTTATTCGAACGGCACTCACGTCAACCCATTTTTTATGGACGTGAGGAGTTGTTTGAAGCTGGTGACCCATGTTTTCTGTCAGTGTAACAACCCAACCCAAAAGGCAGGATTCCTATGGATTCCCCGTGTTGTCTTGATTGGCGCCACTTTCTTTTCAGTCTCCAACTACCTCGTATGATGGCATTGTTCGATGGTGCGACCAGTTGCAGGACCATTTTTTTACAGTCACAAATCATCCATTTCTCGGGGTACCTCTATTTTGAGAAACCACCCTGTATATCTTCAGCATTTCTCAAGTCAACCAATTGGGTTGCAGGAAGCACAGCAGGAAACCACCACGTATCCAGCATGCATATCTTCAGCATTTCTTGATATCTTGCTGGTTCACCACATCCAATGTGTTCCCTATTGCTAACCTTTAGGTTTTTCATAGCTTCGTTGTTAGGTAAGCCTCGGATGGCTCAAGCCTTGATAGCTTTCGCAGTTTATTATATTACCCTTTGGTAAACTAACCTAGCAATGGAAAAATCACCATTTTCCAAAGGAAACCCTGAGAAACCAGCTGCACATGATGGATTCTCTATTGCCATGTTAGTTTACCAAAGATGGCTACAGCCTTGTAGCCATGAGGGTAACATACAAAAATTCCCCATGGATGGTTCCAGCCTGGCCATCCTGGCACTTGGAGGGATCCATGGCGGATCGCAGGTGACCTCCAGAAAGGGACCGAGCCAAACCCAAGGCTCCAAGCGTTGGGGGCCTCGAGTCATGGAATGACCAGTGGAAACGATGGTAACATGCCACTTAGTAGGATTCAGTAGGATGAATTTATCATAACTATCCAGAACTAGTAGGATGAATAAACGATTTAGGTGAAATTGTTATTCATAACTATTCATATAGGTGACATCCAGTAGGATGAATTTATCATAACTATCCATAACTTAGATATGTGGGATGACAACCAGCTTTTTTTAAATGTAACGATGATTTACCATGGTTACATAACTTGGTTGGTAGGACAACGAACTTAGCTGGTTGAATATGATGGTAATCGTGATTTTCCAGCCAGCTAAGTTAGTTACCATTGGTTTACGAGGGTGTAAGTAGTGAAACGTAATGGAAAACAAACACAATGGAGACAATGTACTTACACTATGTTATACTCTGGTACGGCTATGGTAAAGTAACATAAGCTGGACAATCACAATTCCCAATAGCAAATCTACAAATGATGGACTATCCATTGCTATGTTAGATTACCAGAGGGTAGTGGATAGGATAGGGTACACAATTGTTGGTTGACTCACCATAACTATGTGCTATCAGCAGGTCAATGACTAGTGAATAAGCAAGCTTGACATAGGACCTGTTAGTCATTAGGAATCGAGCAACCGGAAACGAATCCAAATGATCTGAATCATAGCTGGCGATTCCAACATATTTCAAGTCCAACCATTTCTGCTGCATTTGAACGACTTCCCAACAGCAGAACCCATCAGAGCTTGCAATTGGACCATGCCGCGTCCCTGAGGTGGAGGTTTCTTCAGCTCTTTGTTCGGGTGCTTCAGTTCAAAAGCTGCTGCGGATCAGCCCCTCGGCAAGACATGGATGTCATGTCGTTGTCTGTACCGAGCACTGCGAACCGGTTACTAAGCATTAATTACTAGTACCCATGATTTACCACTACCAAGCAGCATACACCATCTTTGCTTCATTGCTTGTGGCTAGAATATTCAGCTGGTGCTGGCAAGGTGCCAGAATCATTTTCAGTTAAGCTCGTTGGAGGAATACTGTGACACTGTGATAGAAAGGCACCTAGTAGCACACAGGAGATGCACACAGGAGATATAGGTGCTTTTTCCACTAGTTAAATCTTTAATGCGCATCATGGAAACACATCATAGGTGCAAATCTAACTCATCAACCCACCCCAGATTCGCAGCTTTGCGGTCCCAAAACTGATCGTTTCCGGGTCATCGGGGAGGTGGCGAAATCGGGCCCTCTCGTCCTGGCCAGCTGCTGATTTCACAACAGAAGGGTAAGAGGCACCCATTGGTCACTTGGGAAGGTAGTCCGTTTCCACCTATTTCCCGTCTATCATCATCTAGCACCTATGTATGTCTCACCACCAGGGAACCTTCAACCATGTGAATCATCATCTATTGATTTTTAATTTTCTATTGTCCATCTATTTTCTTACAACATGAGGCAAACCGTGCCATGACCATAGCATGCCCTCGCTGGCCGGCGCGGGTCATGCGCAAGCGCTTTCTGGCCTTGCCAGGTAGTTGGCCCGCGAGTTGTGAGCATCCTCTGAGGGCATCGCTGGCGATAGCCTGGAAGGGAACTCACCTGGAAGGCGGCTGAGACGTAGAGATTTTTTGCACTGAGACCCATGGCGCCGATGTTTTGATCTGATCTGTGATCAAATTACTGGAGAGAGAGATAGATAGATGGTGGTGGAACCCACAAAAAGATTCATAGATTAGAGTAGAGCAGAGTTGAGTAGAGTAATTGGAGTAGATTAGAGTAGATTCGATTAGAATAGAACATAATAGATAGAGAGAGAGAGAGGCATATAAGGCACTTGAAGCAGCTGGCAAGAACAATCAACTGCATTATATCACTCAATTAGGTGCTGAATGATATTCGCTAGGTGATTGAAATTTGGAACTAGGTGGGTGTTAATGTGCCATGACTGGAACCTAACTGATATCTTGGAGGTTCACTTCATCGCTGCATCATCATCATCATCATCATCATCATCATCATCATCATCATCATCATGACCATCATCATCATCATCATCATCATCATGACCATCATCATCATCATCATCATCATCATCATCATGACCATGACCATGACCATCATCATCATCATCATCATCATCATCACCATCAGCAGCAGCAGCAGCAGCAGCAGCATTGCCACAGGATGTGCATCATCACATGCGTCACCGCATGCTTATTGCCGACTGTCACGATGATACAAGAAGGGCCAAATCATGTTTCAGCAGAAGTTTTATCATCATGGCAAGCATGCTCAACTATACTCAATATCATGATCGAGATCATCAATGGCGAGCCAAATGATCATGGCATTACTGACCTAAATTCATACTGTACTTACATAGTTTAATCATGATTAAGAGCAGCATCCATATCATTGTTGATCAGACCCAACTTGACCTTCACCGACGACTTCATGTCCACAGCTGGCTGTGTGTGTTGGAACCCGGGGCGTCAGAGGGGTGCCGTTGGGTGCTCATGTTCGGCTCACTCAACCACGTGGTCCTCTTGAAGGAAGTTGATGTACGAAAGCCAGGGAAGATACACAACTTTGAAAGCTGAATTTGACGCTTGGTTAGTGAATTTCGTTGGTGCCATCGGCGCAGCCCGAAAAAATGGCAATAAAAACTCAACTCCTCAAACATAGAGCTGGACGGGGTCCAGGTTTCCAGGCTACCACAATAGGGAAAGGTTAAGCACCCCAAAGACCCCAGTAATGATAAATGGTCAATCATGGTGATTAGACCATTGGTTACTTGACTGGCATTGGTTATTGATGATCTAAATGGTTACTATTGGTTACTAGCTTGTGGATGTTTACTGGCTGAACATGATAATGCGGAATCAATAGTAGGTCGATAAACTGAGTTGATGGCTACTTGTAGTCAATTGTTTATGATACATGACGATTAGCAATAGATCCAGCCGCTAAGAAACGGAGATGACTGGGAGCATAAACTCATGGATCTTCCATTGATTAACCATGGCTAAGCATGGTAAACCGTGAGCATAAGCATCATTACCCGCTGCTACCAACCTGGCATGTTGGCAACGTGCCTCCATACATTACATGGACATCCTATCACGTCGTAAAGTTTACGCGCTGATGAAGATGCAAATGTTCATAGTATCACTATAGACTGATAGCCACAAAGATTTATGCATATATGTAAGATGTATATATATATTCATAGAGAGGGAGGTAGTGAGCCTACACTTGTTTTTATTTCCGAATGAAGCATGCTCAAGACTGATGATGATTTGACCTTCGACCATGATTTGACTTTGTTTGTTTTTGCATGTGGTTTGCGAGCTGCGCTCGCACACTTTAGAGGATGATTATCCAACTAGAAAATAGGGAGATATGATAATTATAATGACATCCTGCAGCTGGATGCTGCGCCAGATGATTCCGTCTTGAATCGCGAAAAGTTGTTGTAAGAGCCAAATGCTATTTATGGTCGAAATGCAAACTAGACACCCTAGATGTTGGAGGGCTATGACCGATGCATTCTGCTCATTGCTTCTTGAGCTAATTAATCAACCTCAAGGCTTCAACGCAGACTTGCGGTGTGTTTGGGGTTGATTCATTTTTTGTTTCCAGATGTGGATGGTCCCCAATTTGCAGTACCGCCTTTGATGTGGTTTCCTGGTTGTGAGACATCATAGTTGATCGTACTTGGGAATCATTTCAGCAGCTTTTATCAACCACCCGTATCCTCCCAAGCGATCCACTTGGCGATGTCAACTTCCCTCAAGTGCCGCCGATGCACGAACTGTTGCCTTGTTTTTGGCAAATTTTAGACCCGGCAGTTTACGACAAAAAACTCCGCTGCCGACATACAAGCCCTGCGCGTTGGGTGAGGCACAGTGGCGGACCTGGCCGCAGTGAAGAGATGTCAATCAAGGCGTTCAACCCATGTCGAAACCGCAAAGCCATCACGATCAAAGCTTGCGTTTGTTGCAACATGGTTGTGTGCAGAATACCTGTTGGTTCATGTTGGTTCCACTTATTTCCGAAAATGAGAGCTCGGTA
Source organism: Symbiodinium kawagutii (assembly GCA_009767595.1). Classification (NCBI taxonomy): domain Eukaryota; class Dinophyceae; order Suessiales; family Symbiodiniaceae; genus Symbiodinium; species Symbiodinium kawagutii. The sequence continues at coordinate 133,144 of VSDK01018975.1, forward strand.
GATTCAAGCCAGGTATTATGCACTGCGTGTTGTACATGGTTGCTTTTGGCAGGCTACTTAGCTACTTGCATCCGATTTTGGCTTTGCAAATGTGTGCTTCAAAAGGGTTCAGATTTCCAAACGAGTCATTATAGGGGGAGATGCCACATGTTCATTTCCAACCGCCAAGGTGAAATCCGTCTATTTCATGAATCTGATTGAATCTGTATATATTTGGAAACTGGCATCTCGAATAGGATAGCTCACCAAAATCAATGTAACATCGCTGAACTCAATCATGTCCATGCTCAGAACACTGTATCTCTCCCTTGACGTGCAGCAGCCAAGTGCGGCCCTCCCTTTAGGGGACACCGCAAGCAGCTGTCCAACCCCTGGCTAGCACAGGGAAGCTCGAGCCGTAGCGGTACTTATTTTAGATCAATCTTATTTTCACCAACCAGGGCCAATGTTCACCAACTAGTTCGGTGATATGATGTCAATATCCATTTTCACTAACCAGCGGCACCAATTTGAACAAAGTCATGGGAAAACCATGGAATACCCGTGTTCTCGGTGATCAACCCATGATCATCGTTGGTGATCAATACTGGGAGCACTGATACTATACAGATCGGGATGAATTGCCTTTCCGCACAAACCAGTAGCAATCCTGCACATGGGGGCTTGGGCTTGGACGCTGCTCAAGTCTCTACTCGGCTACTGAACGAAGTGGCCATCTTTCGGCTGCATTGCCGCCCAGCCGCTTGATGGGACCCCTGCGTCTCAGCACAAGTCTTGTTGGAGTTATTGGGGCATTGTAATGCAGCATATGCCAAAAAATCCTTATAAGACCATTCCTTACGACAATGAATCTGCATGTTTATGAGATATATTTGGTATCATCACTTGTTTAAAGAGTTGTTTCACGTTGGTCACCATTTCATTCTAATTTACAATTAGTCAACTGGCAAACCAATATTTGGAAATAGAAAATCCACCATTTACGGCTTGGTAACCCCTAAAAATTGTGCCTTGTAGCTTCCAGGCCAGTTTCCCAGAAGATGTCATCGTCACAAACATTCAACCTGTTGAACTGCAAGGGCTGAGGTGGCGGCCTTGGTGCAGATGAATTTCCCTTGGCAGCGCAGCAGCCACGGAGCAAAGCTTACGCCATGAGTCGTCGGTGCTTTGGCTTTCGAGGTCCGGGACGCTTTGTGAGAATTTCAGCTTGCCTTCCTCTTCAAACAGAAAGGCTGGCTGGTGGTTTGATTGACATTTTTTATTTTCGCTAGTCATGATTAACAAATGGTTGGTTGACCTTTATTTTTCTTAGGGCTTGAAAACACCAACCAGAAAGTGACCGTCCCGTGGTTGGGCAAATGACTTGTAGAGAGGGATATGTGGGTTGCGAGCTCTTGGGTGGCCATACAGACCCCGATGTTTTTCGTAGCTCACAATTCTTGACGCCATTTGCCAAAGCTGTTTGCAGCGAGATTCCAGGCTTACACAATTAACTGCTGTAATTTGTCGATGTCCCCTGTTTACACACGCAACCCTACAGTGGTTGGATCATAGAATTTCTCAGAGATTTGATTCTGTTTGTGGCCCCACGCCTACATAATCAGTATAAGCATTTATAGTTTATAGATGGATACGGGCATACATGGTAGCTTATCATTGGAAATGTGATTGACGTATCTATTACGTAACTAACATGTGTGTGTGTGTCAGTTAAACTCTATCCCATTACTGCTGGGGAATGGGATGTTCATGGTTCATGGATGTTGTGATGTCGCCCACCTCCACGTTTGGCCAAAGCACCCTGCCGAAGCGACGTGCTGCGGCGCAACGGAACGAGAGAGGAACGGCGTGGACGCAACCTCTTTGAGGTCCACGACATGGTCAACTTTGAAATTAATACCGTTGGCTATAGGATGCTATAGGTTCTTTATGCTGTTTTGACTGTGCTGTAGTCAGGCCGATGCATAGCCAATGTGTTGATTATGTTGGACTAGGTATGACGGTATAGTGCTATGCCATGCTATGTATGGAGACCACAAGCCGCCTGGAAAGGATGCGTGTGCGCGGTGGTACCAAAGGATGGGTTGCAAGTGTAATGGATCCGTGATCTCACCGTGGCACCCGTGACATCTCGTTGCGATTCTGGATGTTCGTTGCGAATTTGGGGTACCAACACGGATAAGATGTTCACAAAGAATACGGCCTACCCTTACTGTCAAAAGTACAGACTGAGACAAGAAATAAAAAGCTCAGATACTTAGAGAGATCCAGATTGAAGGCTATTCGAAAACGAGCTTGGAGAATTTTGGACTAGAATTAGCAGCATTGTTTCCTTCTTTCAGAACTCCTTAGGGATCATTTGAAGCGGAGAATGTTCGAACTCCATGGAACTTGTGGATGGTGAAAATGCTTCCAGGAACCATTGAGAGAATCTTTCATGGTGGAGCCGCCCACGCCGTGAACGAGTTAGGCAGACCGTCGTCAAGATGTCGAAAGCAGCTTGGAGGTCGTCATGGTTTCGATGAAAGTTATGATTTTGAACGTCTTTCCCCGGGTTTGACAAATGTCCCATCAAGTGCCCTGCCTGGCAGTCACCCGTTCATCACCTTCACAGGGATAGGTCCATCACCTCACTTCAGTGTTGCTTCATTGATCTTGGCAACTTGCGAGCTCGCAACATTTACAGTGGGTAAACATGGCCACGCCTTCAAATCTAAGCTGTGAATTCTCATTGTGTATGTTTTACCTCGAGTTGATGCGATTCTGCTGGGGAAAACACCGAAAGGTGCCCGCTGGGGTAACAGTTGCGGCCTTTTTTTGTTGGCCGAGCGGCACAAGCGCATAACAGTTTGATGCAGAGCAAATTTTGGAGAGAGAACGTCCTCCACTGCTTCAAAGCGATTTCCGACACAATCCAAGAGAAGCGGCTTTTTGCAAGTAGGCGTACACAGAAAGAGGACTGAAGGCACGGCGCGTTTTGCAAGAAAAGCACTGACTGTGCGTGGCCTTCAGGATGGAAATGGGACCGCACCCATCCCTGTGCTTGCCAGTCCAATCAACATGTTTGGGGCTTCGAGTAATAAATCGTTTATCACTATCATTACAGAGTCTCACAATTCTCATGACTTCTGGCCACTGAACAAACAGATAACAAGCAACAAGAGCAAACATCATTTCGCAGCAAATAGTGTCGCATAGCTAACCATCATTCTTGGGGATAGATATGTCAGAGCAGCAGGAGTCGCAACATACCCGAGGGGCACATGACGAAAGAATACGAAAGAGTTATTGTTTTGTGGGTAGGCGGCTTCTTTGGAACGGGAAAGGTTGTTGTTGTCGCTGTTGTTGTTGCTGGTGGTGGTGATGGTGGCGGTGGCAATGGAAGAAATGGTGGTGATGGTGCTGGTGCTGGCGTTGATGTTGTTGGTGTTGGTGATGTTGTGGTGGCACTTGATATTGCATGGTGATGTATGGTGATCGTAGGATATGAGCCATGATTGACCACTATGTCACTATTAGTGACCGTAATTGACTAGCTATGGATGGCTGTTTGTGGTTGTTGTTATCGTTCTAGTTTTAGTGCTGTCGTTGTTTTGGTTGAAAGGTGCTTGGCACTACCCAAAGGCCGGAAACCCTCCAGCTCCCAAATTGATACTGCGCGTGTGCGGAGCAACCTTGACACGGGTGTACAGCCAGCTATGTGACCCTTTCATTTGCCAGGCAATTTGGAGGTGCCCGCTGCGTTTCTAATGGCAGGCTGCGTCGTGAGCTGGTTTGTAAGAGGCTGGTTTTTTGCTTCAAAATATGTTCATTTTTCCCTTTGTTTTGGGGTGGTTGGCGAGAGTTTTTCAATTGAAACCACCAACATCTTGGAGGATCAGTATTTGAAAACATGTTTTTACGTTTTTCCCCAGATAGCTGACAAGCTTTAAGGGGTTCTTACTTCTCTATGGTAGGGTCTCGAATCGGCGCTTTTGTTTGCCGCGGCTCTGCCGCTGCTCATGCTTCTGGATCGGCGCTTTATTTGCCGCTGCTCTGCCGCTGCTCATGCTTGTCTCCTTTGTCTCCCCTTTGTCTCCTCTTTGTCTCACTTGGGGCTCTGGGTCGGCGCTTTTGTTTGCCGCTGCTCTGCCGCTGCTCATGCTTGTCTCCCTTTGTCTCCCCTTTGTCTCCCCTTTGTGTCCTTTTGTCTCCCTTTACAGTACACACCCCGGAAATCCTGGTGTGCAATGTACTCGCTATCTGGGGACTATGCTGGTGTATATAATTTGTTTTTTTCCGCATGGGTTGCTGAAAAATGTTGATTTACTCTGCCCGCCAGATCACAGCAGCTCAGCGAAGCTTGATCCAATGGCTCCATCGAAAGGCCGAGCATCAACGAGGCCCAGCTTGATGCCGTGGGTTTGGGGTCCGTGTTCCAGCCATGAGTCTCTCAGCACTTCGGGGGCCTGAAAGGTTCCAAGGTGGTCCAAGGAGCCCTCCAACGTCCAAGTCTTCCAATTTGTTGAGCGCATGCTGTATTTTGATGATTTTCACAGGCTTTGGACTCGGACAAAGTAGGACATGTGCGAAAGGCAACTGATAGCAGGAACTGATGTGATAGGAATCCCAGGATCCAGGGAGCAGCTTTGGCTCGATCTTGTACATCGATTCCTTTGAACCTTCTCGTTGTCCCATTTGGACCTGCCCAGCTTATCATTTCTTTGTAGGGAAGCGACAGTTTGGAGGAAGGCAATTCTGAGGATGTGTGGCAAATCCAGTTCAGTATTGTAGCAAGAGTTCGTACGCTTCCGCTCGGCTTGTACCACTGCATTCTCATTCATGCCTTTCCATGCCTTTCCTAGTTTCGCTGAAATCTTTCTCAAACGAATGTATCGAACACTCCAAGAGTGTGCATACACCAGGGCAAGCCAGAAACTGTGCAAAAGAGACGGCAATATGAATCATCAAAACCAAGAATGCGCTGGCAAACATGATACGGACACGACAAGCTGGAACCCTGTGCTTCACCGTCCGGAGAGGAGACCACTTTGCCTTGGCTCAAGCGCCTTGCATCGCAGGGCTCTACCAGGTCGGTCATGGGTCCGCCATGGCGCCAAAACGGCCTGGCTCCGTCTTGCAATCCACCGGGGCCACAGTGCTGGCACCGGGCCCCAAAGCCTTAGCAGGACCCAGGGAAGGCAGATGGCAGCTGAAGTGGATTGAAGTGGATTGAAGTGGATTGAAGTGGATTAAGATGTCGGAAGATGTTGGAACTCTATGGGTTCACTGTATGGGTTGGAGCCCCCATGTCCCCACACAAGTTCCAGTGCCTGGGTTCTTTGTCCGGAGATGCTTGTAATGCGCAATGCTACAGGTAGATGGGTGCAGATGGATGTCCACCGGCATTTTCCGTTACCAGGGGACCTGCTCACCAACTCAAATCATGTGGATTTGAGACAAAGTGGCCCCATGAATCCGTGGGAACCCATGGGAACCCCCTATGTCTTGTAGATTCATCCATGAACTCATCGGGCAACCGCGCGGAGAGGAGATGCGACGAACAGGGCGTCACCTTCGCCCGGGCCGCTGAAGAGTGACGATGCCTTGGCCAAGTCGGGTGCCAAACTCCCTGAGGGACGCGGCAGGCGAGGCTGATGGATGGTGATGGTTACGCACGGGTGAACTTGTGCAGATGGGTCATTAAATGTCATTAATGGTGGCTACATGTGGCTACTATTCATGGTGAAGGCACAACTGCCGTTTTGCTCCTTTCCTCGTCCCTTAGCCTGGCTGAGACAGAGCTTGCTCTGACCAGCAGAGAGAGAGATTCATGGTGAAGGGAACTCGGTGGAGTTTTGGAGGGTAATGACCAATGACCAACAGGTTTATCATCGTTGCTCCGTTGCTTCATCAAACCGGGCATTTGTTTTACAGTTTTTATATTTATAGTATAAATTAATAAACCAACCATTCTTGGGGCTCCCTATTTTGAGAAAGCACCAAATATGGGGATTGACACCTTTTGAGGAGGCAGCTGCCACTGTCCACGCCTCTTGCTGGGCGATTCTTTTTCCTTCCTGGTTCATTGCCATTGTTGGCATCCTGTGTGGCATTCCATGGGGATCTTCAGCCGGAACCACTTCAGCCGGAACCACCCACTGTGATCACAAGAGATGCCTCTAACACCATGTGGAAGATGGCGAAATGCGGGGGAAATGAGGCAACGCGTTGTCCCTGTCATGAAATTGTCAATCATCTGCTAGTTTGGCAGCCCACAGCTTGGACACATTAGGAAGATCCCACGCTCGCCGCTATGCCGGAGTTCCTTTGGGGGTGCCCAGATGCAACCTGCACTCGTCTCCCCCAATTATGATGACCAATCCTGGATCCATTTCAATTGGCCTCTTGTGGCAGCAATGTTCTGCCCGGTTCTATGACACCTTAATGTCTTTGGACGTGTTTTGGCGTCTGTGGCCGGACTTTGAAGTCAGGCTTTGTATGTTGACATGTGAGATCACTTGAGGTAGCGAATCATGAGCCGAGTTGAAAGGATGGAGCAACGGTGACCCTTGCCATTTGAGAGCTTTGGGACCTAAAGTGGATGGCCAAGTCTTTTCAGAGTATAGATTCTCCAACTGGGCTTACAGGGACGAATCCGATTCTCAACGGATTCGAAACAACGTGAGACCGGAAAAATGGTCGAAAACCACCCAGATGCTCAAGGATGCGCCGCGAAAAAGGCGACCCATGGGTTTTTCCACAGCACAGGTGGTGATATTTCAGCGTACTTCGGAACTCAGTCAGACATGGAGATCTCGACAGATCTTGACGGTACCTAAGCATCAGATCATACCTGGGGATTTTCACAGGTCAACTCCCATAATGTCTAGCCCTCCTGGACCTTGGATTCCGACAGGTCATCGTCCAGGCCTTTGGTGGACCTTGGTCTCAAGGTGAGGTCTGGATTTTCGGGCTGGTGCTGGGGGATGGTTCCTGTGAATGGCGCGCTGCATTTCGGGAGACAAGTCTTGACCCTCAACTAGTCCATAAGAATGGGTGAAAGTTCCAAAATGGTGGGTTCAAATCCTAAAAATAAATGGGAATAGATCAAGGCCAATGTAGCTACATAGTTCTGGAATGCTTCGGACAAAAATCCTGCCACAATGTCAACTGCAGCTTGACCAAAAAAAGGTCATCCTGCAATCTCAGGCCGACGAGCCGAGCCACTCCTCCTCACGGCCAGATTCAAATGTGAAAGACCTGCCTGGCACTGTCGTTCACAACGAGGCCCTGCACTAGCAGGTCACTGGGTTGGTCGCTAAATCTCCTGCCAATGAAATTCACAGTGAGTAGTAACCCAGTAGCCATCAATCACCGCCCACCAGGTTCAGAAAATGCATGAACATACATTGAACATTTCAACACATGTTTGAATCATTTTGACACTTATTTCTTTAAGCATGTAAAAGATTATGGGAATTCATATTGTGAATTCACATGCCATTTTCACCTCCAAAATGTAGAGAAAACATGAGAAAGCCCGATATGTCGCATAGATCTTCCCTGCGCGTTTCCTTTGAACGGATGGTCGTCGCTGGTCGTCCCAGGCGGAGCGCCCTGCGCACCGTAGCGACGCTGCAATCTCCAGGGCCAAAGCCTCTGAGACGGACCAAGGGGTGGCCTCGGGAAGCGAAACATGGGGGAGATATCGGGAGATCACTCCTTGGACCGGTGGTTTCCCTGGGAAACGCTTATCATTTCTATCATTTGAGCTACTGTCAAAAAACCTGGCCTCAGTAGATGTACTGATGTAGAATATAGGCTAAACCTTGGAAAACGAAGGCGGTCCTTCAAAACGAAGGCTACCGACTATTGTGAAATCCATGTAAAACGAAGGCGGACCTTTGAAACGAAGGCTTGATAGCTATTCCACTTTTTGATGCTTACATTTTGCCGATTGCTCATTTGTTCCCTGGGAAAGTCATGAAAAATCAGATCATTTCTTGGTGACGATGCGTGCACCTTCATGGAAATCTTCAAACGTATGGCGGCCAGGAACCAAGAATATCCAAGAATGCTTTGGCTTTGGATGGCGATCAGAAGTGTTAAGCTGAACCCTGCTGATGTTTCTGCAGGGATATTTGCAGACAGAATGCTGCACCAGTTGGATCCAGTTGGCAGATGTTTGTAGATGGTTCATCCCATTGTCGACAGACAGGTTCCTGCACACAGACAGCAGCTGAAAATGTTGAAAGACGTTAGTCATATTCAACGATTTCCATGGATCTCAATGGATTTCCATGGACTTCTACTGTATCAATTTCCTATGTCTCTTTCATCCTTTCAGCATCCTTTCAGCATCCTTTCACCATCCTCTCAGCCTCTCCCAAGTGTCAGTGGATCACCAGGACGATGACTTGGATGCCTTGCTGAAAGGATTGGATGAGCCCAGCCCAGCGCCCAAGCAGAGCCCTGCCACACTGCCTTCGTCGCCCTCCGCCGTGGCCAAGAAATCTGCCGCTGGGTCCAGGGGATCAATTGGCTGATGGATGGAGATCCTTAACTGGTGGATGTTGTGGTTAAATGTGGTGAAATGTGATGAAATGAATGCTTACTTAAGGATGAGCTGAGATGAACTAGTGGCAAGTTGGTTAGTGGATCAATGAATGGTTGTTTAAGGGTTATTTCATTGTTTCGCAGTGATTGCCTGATATTTGTTCAATAGTTGCTTCATGGTTTTAGTTGATGCTCAATACGTGGTGAACTCATGGTTCGGGGGACTATACACCAATGGAGAGGACGTACACAGAACGGATCATGCACTGCGAACAGCAGATGAATCCAAGAAATCTTGCTGACGTGAACAACTTTCATCAAAACAGACCATGAACGGCCAATGTTAAGCACATGAAACAGTGCATGCCCCTATGACTTTTGCAGTGTTGGTTGCAATCTCCCAGGATCAGCATCCCAGTGTCATGGAACCAATTTGCACCTCGCAATGATACATCCTCAACAAAAATATATGATGGCGTCACTTGAAACTAAACATGACTGCTCTTAGGTCCCTTTGCTTTTTGAACCATCCATGTTGCATCACATTTGTAGCAAGGCATCACCATGATGTATATTGCTGCTTGAAAGCCCCTTTTCCTCCATTCAGCTCAGGAGTCCTGCACATCTTGTGGCAAGGCTTTTGAGGCTCCGTGTTTTGCAACCTGTGGTGACTTGCTGGGAAGAGACTGCGCAATAGGGAAGGCATGTTAATGGCCAACAAAAACATCATCATATGAATCATATATCGATGTGTGTCATTTGAAAACAAGCGTTTTTCAAACACTATACATGTCATGGAAGCCTGAAGGGGGTCCCACATCCATAGGTGGCAATGACTCACGTACTCCCCTGGTGCTAAGGGAATTCCATGCCGTTTGGTGCTCATGACCAATTTACACGAATGCGTAAAGAGCAGGCGGCTTTGCTTGCGGAAAACAAGATTTTGGAAAAAGAAAGTCTTGAATTTCCATGGCTTTTTTTTGATTTGTGACGACTATAGAATCCTTGTTGGACCACTATGTTGACCATTTTGCAGTGCACAGTCCCTTTAAAGGCCAGCAGCCACCGCGACACGCAGCACCTGCTTCTCCCGCCGCAGATCGGCCGAACGTTGCCTTTCCTCCATGGTCCTGCAGCAACCCTCAGCTGTATCCCATGGAATGCAGCGGTATGATCCATTTGTTTCACTTGCTGCTTTTTTATGGTTACCAATATCTACTTATTGACAAAATGGATGCGTAGTGAGGGTCAAAAAGGCTTGAACCCATGGTCGATTGATTCATGGTTAATGATGGTTATTAGCCCATGGTTGGGATTGGTCTCTGTTGAGAAGAACAGCCCATGATGCTTATGAAGCATCGTCCGCCATTTATAATCATCATTGCCGATGAATTGACCATAGCCAGTTCCAAACCGACAGTTGGCTCGCACCTACCAGGAGCATCCTCTTGCTTGGCCTCTTGAGCTGCCTATCACGGCGGTCCATTTCCCAAGCTTGTGCCAAAGCCACACTCCACAGATCTCCACAAGGTAAACGGCGAAATTCTCATCCATGAGCGACTGGGAGGGCCCAAAGTGACTGTATACTGAAAAATGGTTATGCAGCTTTTGTCACATTTGTTCACACATGGTATGTACATCAAACACGCTACCATTGCACGCACATGAATATTTATAGATATATACATATCAGTTTTTAGATGCCAGTATATATATATATACTTATTTATTTATTTATTTATTTACTGTACATCTTAGAATTGGATGAAATTATAACACCATGGCAGTTGACTTATGCCATCTTAGTGTGCAAGACATTTCTTATTGTGTGTACCAATACGTACCATTTATGTTGTTTGAATGCCACTTTGCACACACATATATCATTTTTGGAAGCATTCAATTTACGTAAATATATACATATACGGCCCAGAGAGCCATAAATATATCATATAGATGTAAGCCAGCGTCCGGCATGAATATATGCATACAGTTTCCTCTTAGCGGAGATATTGAGAAAGAGATGTCCAAAATCTTGGACGGCCTGGCGTCAGGCGGGACAGAACATCTACGAAAGTTCCCTGAGCGGCCAGAAGCAGATTCTTTGCAGTCGCTGGTCAAGCTGTGCTGGTGATATCAAGGGGCTCATGGTGAGACACGGTGAGTGGTGAGTGTTGACGGTGGCCGATGTCAGATGTCCGGCAGTAAAGGGAATAAAGTCATGTTGACCAGCGATAAGCAGCAAGAAAGCACAACTAGGGATTCTTAGCCATTTTTTGTATGTACGATGCTGTTGGTTCTATTTTGTGTTGCTATTGTTACATTTGTTCTACTGCTTGTGTTGATTAAGATTGTTATATCATAATTGTGGATTAATGCCATTGGTTCTTGTTGCTGCCATGGCGTGTTTTTCGATCTGCCAGACCTGCCACTTTCGCGATTTGCCAAGGCAGCTGCTGGCAGAAAGTAGCTCCGCATTGTGTCGCCTGTGGTGAGGAAATTGCTGGGACAATGGTACCTCGCTGAGTTGGAAACCGGAAGCGAAACATGCAATCTTGCTACTGATTACTAACCAACTACAAGACTCCATAGATCTTAATAGTAGGTAAGTTTTCTTACTGGTTGATGGGCAATTGAGATTTACTTCTATAGTTAACAAGAAGGAGTAGGGATCAAGAACCAACAACTGGCTTTGACAACACTGTGGGTGGCTTTTGAAACTTCAAGCAGTCTTGAAAAGCAGTTGTGGACTTTGTGTTGAAAGAAAGTTTTGTTCACAACATGGCTTTTCGATTAGTTGGGAAACCACCAGCCTTTTGATACTGAGGACCCTCAGAGCTAGATAGGCATACTGTCAACACCTGGCCCAGGGAAACCGGAGTCATATTCGGCATCACACTGTTACAGGAGGGTTTTTATCAAAACAGTTGTGTCCTCAAGCTCAACCACCAGCTATTTTAGACAAAAATCGCCTGGTGACCATGCAGACCTCCTAAGATGCCCTCCTGCTTGATGAGTTGCAGCTCAGGCGAAAGTGGGGGAAGATATCTACCATCAGAGCTGTTTGAAATGCAGCTTGCCTCATGGACGACGTGGGTGGTGCGCTTTCATGGTAGTAGTTTTCCTACTGAAATCCTATATGTTGGGGATATCCCCTTCCCCAAACTGAGCACTTTTTCAAGACACTCATAGATCCCCGCAGTAAATGGACCACTCGCAGGGGATCAAGCTACAGAGCACCGCAGGTAGATGGGTTTTGTGACCACCAGCCACCAAGCAATGGGGCAGCTTATGGTCATGGCTGGTGGTAAGGTGTGGGAAAGCCAGCGGTGAACCATCACACTGAGTATTCGTTGATCAGCCACCAGAGGTACATCACAATGGTTAGCCATCCTGAGTTGTTTCACTTTCCCATGTGGTCACTGAGCCTGGGCGACCCTGTGACTGATTCAGCCTCACCCGCAAGTGTTAAATGCTGTTCCTTCATACTTCAACCAGAAATACCCGTAAAGACAAGGTGCTCAGACGTCGCACCCGATGATCGGCTGGGCTGAGCTGATGGTGTTTCCAAAATGGCGCAGTCTTGAGGTACCCAATGTCGGAAAGCCATCGATGGACAACTCACCAAGATGGACTGCGGCTTGGTGTGCGGTGCTTGTGCCAACGAAATCGAGCGTGAGATTCAGGAGCTGCCATCGGGGCTTGGTGTGTGTTTTTGCTGATGTTGGTTCTGAAACTGGTGGCTGGTTTAAACATGTGATATTGATGATTATTATAGCTGAATGATCAAATATATTTCTTGATAAACCAACATTTGATGATAAACCTATGAACCCAATTTGGCTTCTAAAGGTGTTTGTCACCGTTGCATGTTGGCGGGTTCAAACCTAGAACATGCCAACGGTTTGGATATCATCCAGGCCAGTGTTGGTCGAGCTGGTCGACTTTTCTGGTTTGGCTCAAGTGCAACTTGAGCCATTTCTTTTGAGTCATTTCTTACGCTTCAGCAGTGTCCTGTTTAGGGGCCCCCCATGGCAGGCAAAGACCTGCTCCAGAAGCTGCGGCGGCTTCGCCCTGCCGTGGAGTTTCCCTCAGATGCAGAGGAGACCTTGGAAGAGGTCCACAAGTTCCTCTCAGCAAAGATGGTGACGAACCACAACGATGCTACGCATGAAGTCATGGCAAACTATTCGGACTGGTGGGATAGTCCGAGCGCACCAGGTCCAAAGTACTTGGCGATTTCGGATGATCTTCATGTGGATAGGCTTCATGAGAAGATGGGACAGATGTACGACATGGGGGCGCCTCTGACGTTAGGTGAGAAGCGAAGCAGCGAGTTCAAGTTCACGCAGGAGATAGAGATCCGTGGGAACAAGGACACGGGGAGGACCATGGATCCCCAGGATTTGGTGGGTCCAAAGAGCAAATTTCTGGAGCTCATAGGAAATGTCATGGTGGAGCTTTATCCTTCACTGGACTCCCTCCATTTGTTTGTCTTGGACGGCTCTGGGCAGAACCATCATGTGGGGGCCCCCGAAACCTTCATCCGCCTGGTCTGGACTGACATCATCGTGAACAAGAAACGTGCGCAGAGCATTTTTGATACCTTGCGGAAGAGGCTGCTGAAGACGGAGTGCGTAGAAGTGAAGAACTTGGAAACAGACGCCAAGCAGCTCTCAGATGCAAACTGTTGGAAGAGCTTCTTGAAGGAAATAGTCTATGCAAAGGAGCATCCCATTCGGATGGTCTACAACGACAGCGTGAGCGAGCCGCCCCTCCAAAGGCCTGAAAATCGGCCCCTGAAGCCCTTGTACATTTACGAGTTCAGACAAAAGGGGGGGCGCTTAGAGAGTTTCGAGCCAATGAACTTTGACAGCATGTCTCGCATGGATTTGGCTGGGATCGCCTCAATCAGGAAGAATGGGGGCACTGACTTGACGCCATGGGTGGAACCCAAAGGGTTCGTTGACAGCTTGCTGGAGATCTCCTCAGCAGCCAATGGCTCGGCTCCTGACCGAATGGGTGGTGGCCGAGTGCGTATGCGATCAAAGTTGGGATCTTGACCGATGGGTCTTCAGCAAACTCGAGAACTGGGAGACTGATACCATGCAGGTCGTTTGATGGGCCTTGCAACTGAACCGCCCCGGCGCTGTGTACAGTTGGTGCTGCGGCTTTGTTGCTGAGCCATGGGCAAATGCATCAGACCTCTATTGTCCCCCAGCGCAAAAAGAAAAAACATCCTCCAGTAGTGCAAATGAGCAGCGACCAAAACCTCCGTGATTGCAGTTTAATCAAACATTAAACTAACTTATGCCCGCGGAAGCAAAACCCCCATGCGCGGAAGCTTGCGGAAGCCTCTGCGGAAGAGGAACTTAGAGTACCTACCGCGGAAGCTCCGCGGAAGCAATCGGAGTGGCGGAAGCTATCTTGCCGCGGAAGCTCCGCGGAAGCAATCTTCAACAAAATGGTCCCGCGGAAGCTAAAGCTGTGCGCGCGGAAGCGACGCGGAAGCATCGCGGAAGCCATTGCAGATTTTAAGGAAAGTTAAATAGGGTTTCGGCCATGGCTCAAATGACATTTGAGCAGCAGCGTGCGGTCCCCGATCCTGCAATTTTGAAAGAAAGAAACCCTTGAATCAAATGCACTCCCTGATGCATCATGATGCCCTGCAACGGATCATCAAATATCAATCGGCCATGCAACATTTGACACCTAGATGGTAGTAAGGATAACAAGAATTTCAAAGAAATTCATCTTTTATCGTTCCAAGTCTATGACAACCCCAACGACCACCCGAAACCTCTTGGGCACCTGAGGAGCTGAATTCGTTGCTGGCGAAAGGCGATGAAACTGGAGCTGCGCTCATTATTGGCGGCCTCAAGGCTTGGTTGACACGGCCCCAGTGGGAGAAGATACGCCTGGTTCTTCAATTGGTTGCCCCGCGGGGTGGACCATCCGGGGTGGCAGCCATAATTTTGGGCCTTGTGCTTCGGCAGACGTGTAACCTCTTGGAAATATCATGTTGCTGAATCTTGCCATTGGCAAATTCTTCCAACATGTTGCGGCAGAGGATTCAGTCCATGCTTGCAGGCTCAGACCAACATCAGTGTTAAGTCCCAGCGTTTTGAAAGTTCCATATTACTGAAACCATTCTACACATGTTTGAACTTTAAACAACTTTAAAACGCGCTTGCCAGAACCATGATGTTAGATCGGAAACTGGAAAGGATGGGGGCAGTCAACCTTTCATATTTTTGCAGACCAGCAGATACAGCATATAGATGCATACAGCACATACATTAGCCACATCAAATACGTCACGCACACATCAATGTATATTCCCTAGACGATCCTACAAGTGAAATTAATGATGTATGATATTTTAATTCATTATATATCTTACATGGTGTGAAACATGCTTACACCTCGCCCCCGGCTCGGGTAGGGAGACCTGACAGCGATGAAGCGCCGCCAGGGACGTGGCCTCAACCCCCCAGAGGTGTCGCAGAGCGACCTGGGTCAATGTAGCGGCTGCCAGCGTGGCTTTAAGGCGCGGCTCATGGATACCCTGGGAGGTGTCCCTAAGCTTCCTGGTGGCTCACTGTAGGCCCAAGAATGGCTTCAAGGACACCAGGAGTGCAACTGTGAACATTTCTGAAAGCCATGACCGCTATGACCCAAGGCGATTGGCGCCTGATTGACAGGTACATTTTGCGAACGGAAAGTTCTAACCCATTTAGATCCATTGTCAACTCGATCATTCATGTTTGAACCTGTGTTCTTCATCGCCGACGGGAAACCCAACCACGCCAGACGTTGGATGTTACAGGACTGCAGTTCGCTTATTTTCCAGGTGAAGCATGAAACATGTCCCCAGATGGTGCGCAACGTTGCCGGCAGTTCGGCAGCCAATCCAAAATGATCGAGCTGTGTCAAGCTAGCAGCCAGCATTTTTATGGTACAGTCCTTGATCTTGATTTTGACCCCGCACTGCGAATCAGCAACAGAAGTGCAGGAGAAAGGAAACACACTCGACCAGCCCGTGACAGGCCGGACAACAAGTTTATGAGAGCCCTGATGGCAAGACTCTGTGCTACTTGGTTGCCTTGAGTGTGCAGTGACCAGTGCAGTGACAGTAAATGGGCAAAAACCCGAATAATGATGAATATGATGAACAATGATGAAGGAATGGAAAAATGAAGGCAACAATAGTTGACGAATCAAAATGGACCATGACAGGGCATTTTTTCACCAAGAAACATCAGGTCACGGCCTGTCACAGCCATGAGGCAGTCATACACAGATTTTTTTCCGCACCAAGCAAAGGTACACCCTTGCAATGGCCAAGGTGATAAGTTTTCCGTTGGCCACTTCTGGGTTGGAACCGTGGCCTGAGCGGAATATCAACTCACAAAATGGATCAAAAATGATAGCTGCCTGGTGGTTTTGAACATTTCTCATTTTCCCTAGTAATGAATCATTAACCTTTTTTTTCATAGGGGTTGAAACCACCAAGTAGAATCAGAACATCTCAGAGAGCCGTTGAGCTGGGCACCTGCAACTTGTTGAGAGTCCTGCAGGGTGGTCCGGTCGCTTGGCAGGCGAATCCTGTTACTGGTCCAGCGCTCCGAAATGCGCCGCCTGTGGCAAAGCCGTGGTGGGCACCGTGGCACGCGTGGGCGACAGCAGCTTTCATCCCGACTGCTTGGTTTGCACCAGCTGCAGCTTGGTGAGGGGAAGGGTGGCATCACGGGTGGCATCACGATGTAGCTGGTGAACCATCAAAGAGTTGGAGCATGTTGGGGCATTGGGGAGGTTATTGATTGGTCATTTTTGATATGAACTTGTTCTCGCAATTGTCATACTGAGAATGTGTGTTATTGTTGGCCTATTCTTGGCTGAGATCGGCCATGAACCGAGATCAAGCAATAGTATTTCCTTGCCATTGCCGAGGAGCAACGAACCAAAAGGTTTGCCATGAGTAAGCATCAACGAACATGTATCGGTTGAGGTTTGGCAACCACAAACTTTGCATTTGAGCGTGCAGGGGACATGAATTGGAGTTTTAGCCACTCTTGACTCTTGTCACAATAATGTGGGAAGTGCTGATAAGCATACTTCCCTGACAGTTGGGGATACAACTAGGCAGCACAGGCGTAAATCATTGGAACTTGGATCAACTAGAATGATGGTAGCCCGAAATAGGAGATGGACATGGTGAGCATGGCATAGCCCTCTTAGCGCTGAGGGAGGCAGTAAGACTTGGTGATGCATTGATCCAGGATGTTTGTCAAAACATGTGCCTGAATGTTGGCTGAGCTGGGGATATTCATATATTGTACAGTAATCATATATCATACGCACACACATGTTTACCACCATGACACCAGCTGGGAAAGATCAAACTCAGGGGTCAGTCTCTTCCGGGGCAATAGGTCTAGCTGGCGAGCAGGGTGCAGTACATTGCACAGCATATAGTAAATCCGCTAGTAAGTCGACTTGGCAGAGCACTATGCATGTTTCGTGAGGAAACTGTTTTCGCTTCACCCTTGATTGCCGATGATGGTGATGATGGTGATGATGATGATGGTGATGATGATGATGATGGTGATGATGATGATGATGGTGATGATGATGGTGATGATGATGATGATGATGATGATGATGACGATGATGATGATGATGATAATGGACTAGAATTGACAGTCAGATCCAGCCACAGCATTCACTTCAGCGATTTCACGCGAGCATGTGTTCCACACAAATCTAACAAATGCAAACTATATTGCCTGAGATTCAGGGAGTTCATGCATGGCATGCAATGCTTGGTGAAGTACATGAAATACCAACAGTCACCTATCAACCTGAAGGGCCAAACTCACAGAGAAGGCGATGGAGAGAGAGAGAGAGACAGAGATCTTTCAACCTGACCCAGGGAGTACTATTTGTTTTGGCTACGGATCCAGGCAAGCAGAAGCTCACGGGTGCCTTCGTCAAGACGGACACTGGTTTCGTTTGCTCTGAATGCCGCAAATGAGACCTACAGCCAGTCAGCTGTGATGGGCTTGGGTCAAAGTCATTGAGCAGCAAACAAATGTTCGGTGTAAATTATGATTTTTCGGTAATGTTTCATCAATGGTTAGGTATGATAGCATGCCTCAATGACCGGGCAAAACCACTGGATGCCCTGGCAAAAAAATGCCTCAATGACCAGCCATTTCATATGTCCACATGATTAGCAACGGCCCCCCTCTTCTTTGGCATCCTTCAAACAAATGATCATTCTTTGGTGCTGTGACTATCATCCACAGTATCCCAAAGATTCTTAGTGCAGCAGGGAAACCACCAATGTGGTAAGGACACATCACAAGACCCCTGGCCACATAACACCGGCGTTCGTGGTCGCGGCCATTGACCCAATCTCAATGTGACAATGACCCTGCAGCCGGGATTCGGCTCATAGGTGGAAAGGTGACAGCCGAGGCAGAATGATGGCTTCAGATTGGCAAAAGGTGCGGTGCAAGAAGATGAACTCATTCGCAATTGGTCAGAGTTAAATGGTCGAAGTTAAACAAAGTAATTGGCAGTGATATTGGTCGCATTGGCTGGGAAAGTTTTGTCAGCTGGTGGCAATGTTTCGTATAGCTGCATAAATGGTTGGAACAGACGATGACTGGATAAATTGTTATTGATTAATACTACTTGGTGCTCTCAAACCTTGTTTATATTTGTCCCAATATTTGTCCCATGTATATTACATTCTATTTTGTGAGAACCCAAGTACATTGAGATTACAGTGCCCAAAATAGCTTTGCTGCTGTATTTCATCATGCGGGCAGTTGGTGACTCGCTATGGCTATTGACTATCACAAGAGGATGGTCCACTTGTTTACCTGTGGATGATCATGGACGACCAATCCTATCTTTCAATGACCTCAAGCAGCGTGGCAGATATTGGCCACCGTCCAATCTGATGCTTCACCCAGCAAGAGGTCGTCCTGGGCGCGTCTCCCCATCGGTGGCGCGAGCTTCTTCTGCACGCTCCAAAGGAGCCAAAGCAATAGGTCAAGTGGAAGAAACTTTGCGTGGTGAAAACGCTGCAGGATGCTACAGGGCATGGCCAGTGCTTGTCAGAACAGTTCAGAATTTGGTACGACCTGAAATGCTGTACTTGTGATTGGTTCAGATGTGGTTTATCATTTTGGCCTCATGACATCCCTGACCCCAACCAGGCGCTTGATGTGCCCAGGAAATGTATTTGAGTTGAAGGTCATACGGTCATACGTATGAAAGTTTGGGTTGGGTGTTTCCACTTGGTACTTCAGTATGCTGATAACTTTGGAGTATTCAATGGAAAGCCAGCGGCTGCATTCACCCTGAAAACCATCCGTGGGTTGGGATGCTTGTGAGTCCCCTTGATTTTGGGTGGATTGGTTTCAGAAACTCTGACTCTTTGGGAAGGATGTTCAGTAGCTGTTTTGGCGTCAACGCGTTTTTAAAAAAAAGAACTCTTCAAAAACCAACTCCAATATTTTTTTGCCCGTTGGAAGCGCTTTACTTTCACCCCAACCGCTCGCATTCCTTGCCCTTGACTCAACCGGGGCTTCTACAGCCTGGATCGCCAGGCAACAGCCTTTGCTTCTCACAGTCCCGGCAACGCGAGGGGTTCACCTTCGATCGTTGTTGCCAGGCTACTGCGTTTGTTGGTTGGCTTGCTGAGCTGAGCGGTTGCTGGTTGTGTTGGTGCTATGGGATCTTGGATGACTTTCAAGTTGGTAGTATCACATTGGTAGAAGGCAAGGAGATTAGTGCTGGTTGAAGATGATTAATTAAGGATGATTTGGGCTGAGGTCATGTGTGATGGATCGAACGCATGCAGAAATTGTGTTGTGGGAAGTGTTTTTCAGGCAAAGGATGCGGAGTGAAAAAATGTCTAGGTGACTAGGTGACACATCATTTTACTTGTTCACCTATGTTCATCAAGAGGTGCTGAACGTATGTTACTTCTTCACCAACATGTTACTATGTTCGCCTATCACTTGGCTGCCCAGTAGCTCACCTGTGTTCACCTATAGCTCACCTAGCTGCCTTCAAACATGCGAAGGACCCAGCGTTGCAGCCGAAGTGCTTTGATGAGACGATGACAGAACTGCCAGGGCCCCCAAACCTCGGCGGTGCACATCCGGTTTCGTGTTCAGCCCCTGGAGGATGTTTCGGAGTTGGAATTCGGGATGGCTGATCGTTACTGTTGAGTTTGTTGGTTGATGTTTGTTGACTCGGTTCCGTTAAGTTTGCAGATGTAAGTTCATGGCACCTCACATTTGTGCATAACCCCTTGCAAATGTTGGAGCTTTGTGCTGGTTTTGATTTTTGATGTAGAAAATTGCAGGCTATTGTGCAGACATTTCTGACCTATCTCTTGGTACCATGTTCAGAACGAAGATCATGAAGGATGGCCGCCTCCTCGTGATATAGTCATTTCAGCCTACAAAAGCCATGTTCAGTGTGCTAAAGCTGTTACTTTGGTCAGCTTCAGCTGTTGTGTTTGTTTCTTTCCGTCGGCCAACTCTTTGGGACATGGCTGGGCATATGTTCATGCTTTGGCTGCCCATATGGAACGAGATTCGGTGATATCGAACATTGGCCCATCATCCCCATAGAATCATAAAACGTTCATTGAACAATCAATGGCAGTCCCTACGACATTTCACCACTACTCAGACCAAACTGCTGCCATTGGACCAGCCCCAGCCCGGCCGAAACCCGTGCGAAAGCTGCGGCCATGACACAGACACAGGCGGCATTGGGTAGCACCAAGTAGTACAGAGACAGCTGCTGGTGCGTTTGGCATTGACTCACTGGGGGTCATCCCGACCCAAACTAGGAGGGCCGCCAACCATCATTCATCAGCGGTCAATGTTGGTTCAGTTGTGCCCTAGTTGTGTTACTTATACCTAGAACTAGTGCATGCGATTGCCGATGATTGTTGACTGTTGCCGCTGAACCCTGTTTTGATCGAAAAGTGAAGCGTTTTTGTTTCATTCTTTGGTGGGGACGCCATGTCATGCTTTCAGAGAAGAACAGTGTAGCTCTTTGAGTGATCAGATGGCTCCTTTGTCAGGGGCTCAGTGAGGTTGTAACCCCGAAAATGCTAACATAATCTAACCATGTGACTGCAAAACACCATCTAATTTGAAGGGCTCGCTTGCTTGGTGACAGATTGTTTGGCCAAGAAGTTCCTGGCAACGCAATTGAGGGGTGAACGCTGGCTGGCACCAAACTTTCACCAAGATCCAGATTCGTCAATTGATTCATCAGGCTTTCTCCCCCTGTGGTTGCCAGGACATCCGTTGCGTCCCCAGAAGAACAGTAGCACGTGTTGCTCACAGGGTGGCCAACTGGATGACCAATTGAATCCTCCAGGACGAAAAGGACGAATCTCATCACTCCTCGCCATCGTCGTACTCCCCCAGCAGTTACCTCAGCTGGTGGGCCGAAGCAGAGGCCTGCTGCTCCCAGTTGGGTGGGAAAATCGCTGGTTGTTCCACAAATTTCTTTGAGTCACTCACTCCTCAATGCCAGCTATGATTGGCAGTAAGCAGAGGCAAGTGCTGATTTTTTTCCGGAAGCATCTCCCTGGAAGTCTTTCTGTTGGTGCAAGCGGCCCCACAAATGACAATATCAAAACAGTTGTTGCCACACTTCATTTTTTTGGATGCGTTTTCAAGATTGTTTTGAGCCAGTCGAAGGTATTGTTTGTACTTCAGGGCCGCAAGACGTACACATTTGCGTGAACACTTGCTTTTTTACAAGCGAATATATTGATATACTTCTGTTTTGGTGTGTTGTGCATGTGGGTGTGTAGGGTAAATGCATGGGATCGACCGATAAGCAGATATAGATTCGGGAATTTGTATCCATATGGGCTGGCCCCAACCAATAGATAGTTAGTCTGCCATTGGAGCACCTCATGTCACCTTTGATGTGTGATCAGTTGGCATTCAACCGCGGTGGTGGCTTAAGGGTGGGAAAGTAGCTACACATGCATGGCCTCCTGTGAAAACGTGCGCTCGCAGTTGTGAGTAGGATTCAGGTGTGCCAGGCTCCACAGTGGCATTGGTAGCGCAGCAGGTGCTCACCGCTGCAGCGCACCGCCTGCAGCATGCAGTTCGATGACGAGCTCTATTCCGAGCTGAGCGCGGGCGATGGAGATCAGGCTGCCGACTACGGCGCGGATCTGAGTGAGATGGAATCTGACCTGCAGTTTGACTTCGAAGATGGTTATGCTCAGTCAACCAGGTCAGCAGGATTGCCAGCCAGTTCCACTTCTTCGAGACGACGAGGTGCACGAGGTGCTGGGCAGAAGACCAAAAGGTGGCGATCGGGTCATATCCCGGCACCACCGTCCTTTTCAGGTGACGTGGAGACAGATCCTTTCTGCTTGCGTCACTACACCAGAGCACTGAAGCGGTGGACGACCATCACCAAGGAGTACCTCCCATGCAATGAGCAGGCCTTGAGGGCCTTGGACGCTCTCACGGGCGATGCGGCTTTGGAGTTGGAAGAGATCGACGACTCCAGGTATAACCACAAGGACGGCATTGCGACCCTGCTGAAGGACCTGGGAGTGAGCTTTGGGGAGAAGGAAGTGTTTAGGAAAGGTGGTTTGATCAGAGAATTCGAATCACTGGTTAGGCTTCAAGGAGAAACGGTGACGGCATTTGTTCGTCGATTTCGACTGATGGAACGAAAACTTCAGGATGCTAAGATTCCTCAATATCCCAGCGAGACCAGAGCAGTGAAACTCCTTGATGGTTTGAAGCTTGATGAACGAGCAACCAGTCAACTTTTGCTGGCAGCTGGAAACAAATATGATTTTCAGGCCCTGGTGGATGCCATTCGTGTCCAATATCCTCCAGGACTCACCCTGACAGGTTTGGCTCGGCACCCCACCTTAGGAACATCCTTGTCTCGACCTTCGATGAAAGGTTCCTCTCGCGGCTCTTATGCCGGGAGTCGTGGTTCATCTCGTTCTTCGACGACTTCATCAAAGTGGAGAACCTGGAATACCTCCTTTGATCCAATCATCGATGACGAGGAATTCGAAGACGATGGAGCTGAAGCCTATGCCACGGCCTTGGAGGATCCGTGGGATGGTGATGATGGCGAGGATGAATGGTTCAACTATCAATGGGGCGATGATGACGATGACGGTACGGATCTTGCCGCAGGTGCTGCAGCCAACGATGAGACGGAAGACAAGCCTGATGCTGCGGACCATGGTGATGCTCCCGGTGACCATCAGGCTCTGACGGCAACGAGCAGGAAGCTTGCGGCAACTACTCAGGCACGTGGGTACTACATCAATGCATCGAAGGAGAAAGGCAAGGCTTCTCAAAAGGGCAAATCCAAAGGAAAAGACAAGGGTTTTGGCAAAAAGGTCAGTTTTCAAAACCCCATGGTTGGTTCAAAAGGGAAATCCAAACAAGTACAGAAGGGATACGGTAAGATGTCTCCTAAGGGCGGTTCCGGTAAGGGTCATGGTGTTCATGGTGGTAAAAGCAGTAACCAGTTGACTCCTCTTCAGAAACAACGTCTTGAAGCAAGTGTTTGTTTGGGTTGCGGCGCCTCTGACCACTGGCTTCGCGATTGTCCCAATGTGACAATTCATCAAGCTCATGTTTGCTCGGCTACCACCACTCTTGATGGCGAGGGCACCGTGGTGTGGATGGTCAATGCCGAGAACGAGGACATCAATGACGTTTGGACGAGGCACGGTCTGACGGAAGAGGAGTACCATGATGTCATGTTGAACTACGGCTCGAGGCCCAATTCAGATGCTGGAGATTTGAATCCAGATGACGTTTCGGACACGCAAGATGTACAGTCTTTGATTTCAGATGTCCATCTTTTTGATCCCAACAAATCCATGTCATCACATGATCCTGTTTTCACGGCCAGTTTTTCAATTCCTTCTGTCGAAGACAGTTCCGTTTCACACATGTTTGGATTTGGAATTGACCAACAACAGGGAGAGGACCTCAGAACCTCAAGAGCCCCATTGAGACCACAAGAATCAAGTCAAGATGTCAATGCGGGCCTGCAGCAGGAAAGGAAGGGCCAATATCAGGGAGAGGACCTCAGAACCTCAAGAGCGTTAGGACAAGCTGCAGGTTCGAAACAAGATGAGGTGGAGACTCAAGGACTCCAAAAGCCAGAGAGGCATTATTCTAATCCTAACCATAACCACCTAGCCGAACCGGCTCCCCGCGGTAGTCTCTGCGCGGTGTGCGGTAGCTTTGCCATGGTTTCCAAGATGACGCATTCGAGAAGGACCAAGTCAATGCCAGTTTTGCCTCCTCTTTGTGAGCCATTGTTGGACAATGTGGATGAAGAGAACTCCGTGATGATGGTCAACGCAAAGGCGACGTCAGAGGACAAGCTGCCTTTGTTTCGTGTGCCGCAGTTGCTGATGCAGTACACTCAGGAACCATGTTTGGTCATTGTAGATACTGGATGTCAAAGACAAGTTGCTGGAAAGATGTGGCACAATGCCCACTCCAAGCAGATAGCACTCCCTCGTTTGCATTTCGCGGAAAGATGTCAGTTTCGCTTCGGGCCGAGTGCTAGTTCTACTTCACATGATCGCTATGCATATCCAGTGGGCATTGGGGAACATTTTGCTGTGATGTTCTTTTCATGTGTAGATGCAGATGCACCAGCTTTGATGTCGAGACAAACTCTGACGACACTTGATGCCATTCCTGACATTTCTGCTGGGAAGATGTACTACAGGGCTCTTCAAGCAACATCACCATTGTACTTGAGCAGTTGTGGTCACTTAGCTGTGAGGTTGGATGAATGGCCTTCAGTGATGCCGGATTGGCCCTGTGAAATGTCAGTGAACCATGAGAACTTGCCAGACATCTGGGCACCATCGGCAATGGCTGTTCGGGCTCAAGCACTTCCAGCGGCAAAGCATCCTGCTGTACATCCCCCGGGCAATGTTCAGTCGGACCCCGCCAAAATGGTTGAAGCGATGGCGTCAGATTCTCATGAATCTCTTCACGTTGATCAAGAACGTGTGCCAGTCGGTCTTGTTCTATGCGGCGACGAATCTTCGGAGTGGCCTTCGCGACAGGATCCTCAACGGCTACACCTTGCCAAGCACAGCCAGCACTATGAACTCAACGATGGCAGCATTGACAGTTCAGGCCTCATTGAAGTTGACGGCTTATCCCAGGACACCAGATCAATGCGACCATCCCCAAGGGTACAGAACATACGGAGCAGCGGGTCAGTCGATTCGCATCTGCGACACCTGCGGGTATCGAGCAGTGCTTCACCAAGGTCAACTTCGAGCCGTGGCCCCAAAAGCATCTCCACATGCCAAGACTCCACTCGGACTCCCAAAGGCCACAGCAAAGGGCAAGGCCAAAGCTTCGTCCACCTCAAGGGCATCATCTTCTGGTTGGGGACATTCTTCGCCTTCCTTTCTGGACTCTTCCTCGGCACCACAACCATCGCCGAGATCCAACTTGACTCCCGAGCTGCTGCAACAGATGCAGGCACAGGTACAAGAGCAAGTTCAAGCCCAAGTGCAACAGGTCTTGGAGTCGAGGCAGATGGAGGTTGGTTCCCAGAACAGTTGGACCTTTTGGGACGCCAATCAGACCGAGGGCAACAACAACCTGGTCAACCCCAACCTGCAAGACGACATGCAGAACTACGACTGGAGTCTGGACCCGACGGATGGAGTGGAACCCGGGCTGGAACAGGAGATGGATCAGGACGAATTTTGAATCCACAGCTTCGTGGATCAGCTGACTCTCCATTGACCTTTGAGGATCAGCAGTTTGATTTCATGAAACCTGGCAGACAGAAGAGGTTGCTTGGAACTGTGCGCGCTTTGCAGCGCATTTGGATGACAGAGCACTCGATCTATGACAACTTGGTCCAAGGCAACCGTCGACTTCGGCGTCATAAGGTTGACATTGTGGAGGTCTACGGTGGCCATGCGAATATAACTGCTCGTGCCTTGGAATGTGGTCTGAAGGCATTGCAGCCCATTGACAAAATCCACGGGATCAAGTTGGACACACATGCGGATCATGTGTGGTTGAGGTCACTGTTGAAACATTGGTCTCCATTCCTGACGTTGCTGGAGCCAGAGTGCAAGTTGTGGTCACCCCTCACGAACCTCAACTACTACTGGCGCCCTGAGGAACTTGAGCGACTTAGAGGTGTTGCTCAACTTACTGTGCAGGAAGTGGCAGATCACATCCGTGAAATCGTTGCAGATGGTCGCTACTTCTTGCTTGAAAATCCTCATCATGGTGCATTCTGGTCACAGGCTGCGATGGTGAAGCTGATGCAGGAGCTGGACTTGTTCTATGACTACGGCCACATGTGTGCCTATGGACTTCGTGGCAAACATGGTGGTCTCATTAAGAAGCCAACTGGTTGGTTGTCAAACCACCCTACGCTCCTTGCCAGTGTGACCAAGAAGTGCGATGGAAACCACGACCATGAAGAGTGCATGAGTGGCAATGCACACCTGGCAGCAATCTACACCAAGAAGTTGGCCAGCTCACTGATTGACAGTCTGATGATGGTGTTGCACGATTGCGGTGATGAACGGTTCGTGTTAGCTACATCAACAGATGAGTTTGTCAACTTTCCTT
Organism: Symbiodinium kawagutii; assembly: GCA_009767595.1. Classification (NCBI taxonomy): domain Eukaryota; class Dinophyceae; order Suessiales; family Symbiodiniaceae; genus Symbiodinium; species Symbiodinium kawagutii. Next base: position 159,366 of record VSDK01018975.1, read on the forward strand.
CAGAGGCCAGTGATCCCACAGCAGCAGGTTCCTCTTCGGACTACTTGGATTTGCAGCACGATGAGGAAGCCTGGAAGCCTCTACTGAAAGAAGCTGCCGAACGCCTAGAGAGGAAGACGGCCGTTTCTGCTGAGATCAAGCCCTCTGCTTACCTGGAACAGATCAAAGCTCTAGTACCTTGGCATTTGGCTTTTGCACAAATCTATCGAACCCCAAAAGTTCGAAGGCTGCCTACTCAGAGAATGTTGAAGACCCCTGACATCACTCATCGCGGAGCAATTCTTCTTCATGGTGATGGCACGATCTCCATGGAAAGTCAGGCCTTGGCAGATGTTGTGAACCCAGCCACCAAGTTTGATCGAGCTGTTCGTGTGGCCATCTTCGTCTATGGCAAGCCTTTTGAAGTAACAACGGCAGCTCAACGCAAAGCAGTGGCTGTACCAACACCTCGAGCCGAAGACAAAGTCGAACCTGAGGATGCTATGGCGGACTGGGAACCAAGTGCTAGGGACATCACTTTCCCTGGAGTGAGTGAGGATCAGTTGCCCAAATGGATGAGAGCAGTGTTGAAACGTATTCACACCAACTTAGGCCATCCTCACAACAGCACTTTGGTTCGTCAGTTGTCTCAAGCCAATGCCTCAGCCACAGCTTTGATCGGAGCCCGTGCTCTGAAGTGTGCAGTTTGCGATCGTCTTCGGCCCCCAAAGCAGCAGAGACCAACTAAGGCAATGCCCATCACCCGACGATTCAATGAACGTGTGATGCTAGATCTTCTCTTTGCCAAGGACATGACTGGAGAAGTTTTCACCTTCTTGAATCAGGTGGACGACGCAACGACCTACCAGGTGTTGACTCTACTGCATAGTCGAGAAGCACAAGAGATCACCAAAGCATTGTGCGTTGGCTGGTTTCGCTTTTTCGGCTTGCCGGAGGCATTGTTGCTAGACTCTGAGGGCGCTATGAAAAGCTTTAGCTTTGAAGAGCTCATGGCTCAAAGCGGAATTCAAATCCGTTTCGTTCCCCCTGACTCACACTTTCAGTTGGGCAAAGGTGAAAGGCATGGTGACATCGCAAGGGAAATGATGAATCGAATTATTCATCAACATGGCATCATTGGTGCTGATGACATGGATGTTGCAGCCACAATGGCGGTTCACGCCAAAAACACTTTGGCAAGAAGAGCCGGAGCCAGTCCTGCACAGTGGGTCTTAGGTCAGAATCCCAGGCTACCTGCTTCAGTTCTTAGCGAGTCAGAGAATCCTGAAGCCATGCACCAATTGACTTTGAGCCGAAGGATGCAAACCATTGAACAGATTCGCTATGCTGCAATGCAGACCTTCTTGGACATGGACAATGACTCGGCATTGCGACAGGCTATGTTGAGACGAAGCAGGCCATGGAGGGGACCCTATGATGTTGGACAGAAAGTCGTCTATTGGCGACTCAGGAACAGCTTGGACAATGAAGGAGCTCAACCAGGATACCGACAAAGCATCATACTGGCAGCTGATCCTGGTCCAACTGGTTCTTTGTGGTTGCGCAACGACCGCGGCAGAGTGGTACAGGTGTCCCGTGAGCAGGTGAGATGCCTGCATGGTGATGAAGCCTGGATTCCTGGTGATGGAGATTTTGCTCTTTTGCGTCATGCAGAACAAGACCTGGAGCGGAAACATGCTGGGCAACATGATGTCCGTATTCCAATGAGAGCACTTCCCTCACCAGATACACCGGTACCTGCCATGCAACCTTCGACACCCGGACATGCTGGATTGGATCCTTTGCCACTACCAGATGAACACCATGTGATTCAGGATGTGCCCTTGGACCCCGCTGGTCGACCTTTGGAGAATGAGCCCAATGACTCTGCTATCTTCGGCGGCGTTCCAGGTGCATTTCCTGATACACCTCGTGGTGGATCTTCTCGGAGATCTTCGGTGACAAACAAACCCGACTTTGATGTGAAGCGGCAGAAGACAACTTCGTCAGCGACTTCGTCGAGACGCTCCTCCTTTGATGTTCCTTTAGAGACGCAAGGTGAGAAGCTGACTCCGTTTTCGCGACAAGCAACTCCTGGTGGTGATGCACTTCCCCCGGTACCTGAAGATGAACCATTTGATGATGGAGAAGATCAAGTGCAGGATGCCACAGGAGATCATGGAGTACAGTTGGAGGATACGACTCCAAAGAATTCAAGCCTTTTGATGTACGAGACGTACAACATCAATTCAAAAGCATTTTGTCGTCTATGTGGAAGCATGGACAAACAGGTGGACTCAGGCAAGACACAATGCAGTCGTTGCCTTTCCTTTGAGTTTACCGACCACCCTGAGCAGGTTCAGAATTGGTATGATGAAGATGTGGAGTTCGACGCCAGGACTTCTCGTTGGCGACCTTCTCTCCATGCACGGGCAGAAGAACTCCATATGCCTAGCCAATCTGAACTTGATGAAATCTGGACAACGGGATCTTGGAAGAACAATGAGATTCATCGAACCACAGATGCTCATGTTCCAGTTAGCATCATGAGTTCTCCTTTGAAGAGCACAGCAGTGTGGTTGGCAGAGCAGTCCGCTTGGACTTGGACCACGCTCACCAATTTTGACACTGAGTGTGAGTTCGAGAATCTCCCGGAGAAGCACATCACCATCTACCACGCATGCCAGGATCGTGGTAAGAAGACAAAGACTGATGTGATGAGACATCGTGTTCTATATGATGTCTATGTTCCTGAACAGGTGCTGTTGCTTCGCCATGGAAGGTCAGATGCTTTTCGAAGCGGATGGGATGGAACACCCAAGGAGTTTCAAACCTTGTGCAGCACACCTTCTCACTTTGCCTCCGCTTGCAACTTGGTGGAATGGGAAGAATCATTGCTGCATCAACGAACGACATGGTTGACTTCGAATGAGGGAGCAGCTCAAAGTTTTTCATCCTATGTTAGCAGCACTGACAACTTCCGTCAACTACCAGACACATCAGATGAAGAAGATGCTGGTTTGAAGCGAACTCAGAGACAAGCCTTGAAAAGAGAACTGCCATGGAAAGCCATTGGCGATGCTGATTGGCCTGATTTTGTTGAGGCTATGAGAAAAGAGTGGGCAGAATGGTGCAAATGGTCATCATGTGAAAAGTTCGAAGGCGACCCCGGCACCATCTCCAAAGAACTCATCCTTCCTTCACGTGTTTGCTTTCGTTGGAAGCCAGTGGATGGAGGATCCTCTTTCAAAGCAAAGGCCAGGATAGTCATTCAAGGTTTTAGAGACCCACATTTGCCTTTGTTGGCAAGAGACGCCCCGGTACTCAGTCGCGTGGGTTTGATGTGCATTCTTCAATGGTCCTTCAGCA
>VSDK01018977.1:10764-23518 GCA_009767595.1 Symbiodinium kawagutii
GAGAGACGAAGAGCTCTTCACCTTCTTTCTTTCTGGCTTTTCCAAGCCCCTGGTGGCAGCAGAGATTTTCCTCGGCATCAGTATGTGATATATGGCATTAAGCGGGTATCCTCATCGTCAATTGCCACGCCGTGACGTGCTGCTACATCTCACCTGCTTAGGTGATTTGTCGCTACCGTCCCTCCTATTTGCCATATCACTTGGTGGGCTGAGACTGCGCCTGTCATCGGCCAGTGCTTGTAGTTCTCCACCCGTGGCTTCGATTTTGTCTCTTTCACACCCTTTGCCCTCGCGATTTCCATTGGGGATGTGCGCCTGCTGCTTGGTGCCCAACCTCATTCACTCGCGTGAGTTTCCTAGGTTTTGACTCGGCACTTGCAAAGGCATGGCCACCGCCCCATGCACCTCCATTACCTGACGGTTGGGACTCCCTCTGAGATCGCACCTTTGGCCGTAGGAAATGGCTCTGCTACATGTTTTATCGTGGTCCTGCAAAAGTCTTCGCTCAGCCATGTGCCTTGCAATATTGGGAAGAAGAGGCCGGGGTCCACCATCCTTGTGGGATACCTTGAAATTGATTGATGCCCGGGAACCACAGCAGACTTGAATCACAATCTTGAGTCAATTGCAAAGGAAATGATTCTCAAGATGAATCACCGCCCTATATACCTCCAAAGACTAAGAGCTACTCCGGAGCTGCTGTGTTCATGCACCACGGGTTGAGATACCTCGACAAGGTGCTGAACCAACCAGATTCACACCCTGGCCTCACCAGTAGGCAGTAACTTCGGTGAAACTGACCGTCTGGCCTTTGTGTGAACAGGTCTGGTTCGCCCCTTGACGGTGTCTCCCCATGATCTCTGGGCACTGCTAGCCCACCAACTCTGGAGCTATCCGCTCTGGAGGATGTCACCCCCACATAACACATGGTCTTGTGCCAGCCAACCTTTGGGGGTTTTCTTCACGGCTTATCAGCTCGCTTTGGCATTCTTGTTACGGCGAGTCTACAAATTTCTCTGCATAAGACTCGTTGCGCGATACCTGACAGATGTATCACATGACACATCAGCAACAGATACGACCGACTGCAACTCTGGCAAACAGCATCACAATTTTCCGCCGAATTGGTTGATGCACACAGTGAGGTGTTATGCGCAAGATAGCTTTGCTAGCTATCACAGAACCAACTGCAACGCACTTTGCTTAACGCGACGCAGTGATATGCAGAGGACTTGTGAGGCGGGGAATTCATTGCATGTACATGATTTTCGCAGTTCTACTGCCTTTGCTTCGGTTGCTTCCACGCTTCTCTGCTTCGAAGCTTCTTTTTAGTTTCACTTTGTTTCACTCTGTTTCACTTGGTTTCACTGCTTCTTATCGACCTTAGCTTAGTGCTACCAAGGCGATGCAGGCGAGCAAAAAAAAGACGGCTTTTTTGCAAGCTTCCGGCGAGAGGTCGGCAAGCGTCCTTTGAACACAGTGGGTCTCTGTGCCGAACGGTATGAGGAATTGATGAGCCGTCGTGTGCGAATGTTTCAATTTAAGTATTGGTTTGCTGGGCAGGATCCTTGGATTGTTTTTTCCGAACTGCGAAAAGCACGTCGTGCAGGGGTAGAAGACTTGTGGAATGCATTGAGTGCATTTTGTCCGCAAGCAGCCCCGGCAGAGGTGAGCGAAGGAGACTCGGAATTGTACGGCGGCGACTGAGCCAAGTGTGAGTTTCCAAAAATGGCCGCTTTCAATTTGATTCGAAGTTGGTAGTTGTCTGGACTCTATTGTTCAGCTTTTCGCAGACCTTCTCAATTTTGACATTTTCATGTGCTGTTCCAGTGGGTGAAGAGTTTGTCGAAGGCTAGGGAGGATGAGAAATGACATATCGAAAAATGTGAATAGAGATGCGGTAAGAATATAAGTAGCCTGATATAGTACATTTCCAATGGTTGCCATCTCATTTCGTTTTCAGCCATGGCTCTGCTCCTTATTTGCTTCCACATTGTGCTCTACGTGGTCAACTTCTGTTTCTCGCCAAGGTTTCGAACGCGCTCCGCCTGGCTAGCCTCTATGGGAGGGGTTCTACCGTTTGAAACGCCGCCAATGATTAGGAATGACGTTTGGTGAGGGTTAAGCAACACCTGAAAGGGGTTCAACCGTTTGAAACGCCGCCAATGATTAGGAATGACGTTTGGTGAGGGTTAAGCAACACCTGAAAGGGGTTCAACCGTTTGAAACGCCGCCAATGATTAGGAATGACGTTTGGTGAGGGTTAAGCAACACCTGAGAGGGGTTCAACCGTTTGAAACGCCGCCAATGATTAGGAATGACGTCTGGCAAGGCATTCAGTGCTTCGTGAGAAGTGCAACCGTTTGAGACGCCGCGCCCGCCGTATTTTGCTGCATCATCTTACACCACTGTCACCGCGATTCAGCTAGGGTGTACTCTGCCGTTCTGGCACTCAGCTGCTTTTTGAGGTCTCGGGCGGTGGCTTGACAAGCCCTGTGCCCTTGAAGAACGTTTGGCCGCCGCTCTGCGTTTGCCACTCGTCCTTCGGGCATGCTTAACGCTGCTGTCTGGCGCCTTTTTCTCTCACCAGCAACACTGGGTCGTTTTTGCTGCGTCTTTTCTCTTCGCTGTCGAACCTGGCCCTTAATAAGATTTTGCAATGTCTCTTGACGAGAAGTGTACAAGTATTTTCATCGTTCACGATTGCGTGCCTATTTTTGCTCTAAGCGATGGCATCTTCGGCAAACTGACGCTTGAGAGTCGCACTTTGGATCAGAATGGTCTTCGATGGCTTCCCGTGTATGGCTTCAACTTATGCAAGTGTGTTGGTTACGACGGTCTGCACATAAAAGGTCGTTTATTGTGCTTTACTCGTTTTATACTGGCTTCACTCTACGATTTCACGCTGGTGACATTTCGAGTTTGGCTCTCTTTTACATTTGCCGACGCTGTACAGTTTTCAGTCTCACTGTAGGCTAGTTAATGTACTCTCATTGATTGGGATCTTTGAGCTCTTTTGTAGTTGTTACATGTGACCGCTGCCACCAGTGCAAAAGTGGCGCTCTCGCAGAAAAAAAAAATTTGTTCTGGCTGGCTTGGTTTGGCTTGGTTGCTGGTTTTTCCCCCCTTTGCTTTTTTGTTTGGCTGGTTTATGGGCACTTCTTCTTTTTCACCTTCGCAATCTGTACTTGTGACCGAGGAGCCGCGCCGCAACGGCGCAACCCCAGGCAAAAAAAAAAACAAAAAAAAATCACTGTCAACTGACATGTGCCCCTCATGGGTAGGCCGAGGACGGATAGAGTCCGCCAACCAAGCAAGATATGACTTTGGCACATATCACAATGATTGATCTTTGACAGTGTTAAGGACCAAATCCAACCTATTTGGTCAAGAGATCACGGATATCAACATTTTGCGCAGAATTTAACACTAGTTGCTAGCTTTTCCAGGAACACGTAGATACTTGTATTGACAAATTGTGTAATTAATCAGAACATATGTGTAAATATATGTATGAGAGCAGAAGGTAAAGACACAGAAGAAAAGGTGTGCAAAGATATTGCGCTCAGATTTTTAGCTACAAAGGTGACATTGGGAAAAATATTTTTGTGGAAAACACCATCTAGACAAACAGAAAAATAGATGAACCGATAAATTGATAAATCGTCAAGTTGGTACAGAGAAGAATTGATGAATAGATGCGCAGATCAAGAGATGAATGGACAAGTTGACGGAAAGATAGAGTAACAGATAGATCGATAGATGGATGGATACATAGATAAATAGATAGCTAGGTTGATAGATAGATGAATAGATAGAGCGATCAAAAGATGAATGGATCAAAAAATCCATAAATAAACAAACAATGAAACAAACAAATATTGATAAATCGATAGACTGATGTATCGATCAAAAATTGAAAGAAAAAACAGATAAACACATCATTGGATAAAAATAGTTGAATGAAGAAACAGATAGGTAAGTAGATGAATTAGTCAAACAAAATAAATAGACCAGTAGATCAATACACCAGAAAATATCAAGAGACATTCAAAAATGAATTAAACAATACACAAAGAGATCGATTGATCAATAGATACAAAGACAAATTATGAAATTAGGTGAGTCACAAAGAACAGGAAAATAGAACAAACAAATCATAAACAGACAATTTGATAGAATACATTGAAATATGTTTACAGCAAGAGAAAGGAAGATGGATAGATAGACAGAAAGATAGACAGATGGATGGACAGATAGGTAGACAGATGGACAGATACAGAGGGAGATAGATAGATAGAGTGCTGGACAGATAGATAGATAGTTAGAAAGAAAGATAGATAGGTAGATAAATAGATAGATAGCCAGAAAAATAGATAGTCAGATGCATAGCTAGATAGATAGATACTTAGAAGGAAGCTAGATAGAAAGATAAATAGATAGTTAGATAGATACACAGATCAATAGATGGATGGATGGATGGATAGATAGATAGATAGATAGATAGATAGATAGATAGATAGACAGATCCAAAGATGGATAGATAGATAGATAGATAAATAGATAGATGGATAGATAGACAGTTCCATGGATGGATAGAAACATGTTTTTTGCATGGATAGATAACTCGAGGAACTAAAAGTAACATTAGACAAAATAGAACACAAATTACGAATACAGAGGTCTGCACATTTTTTTCCGTGTCAGCTGTGGTAGTGTCAAAACACATATGAATTTCCTGCAATTCGACTTGGCTCAAATAGTGCGGAGGGGGTTCCACAGGTTCTCGTGCCACCAACGTTGCAACCTGGTTGAAGCCGCTGGAAGCAGTGGAAGGCTGGCTTGGTGTTGATTGAATCGACTAGGAGGTTTTGAAAAAGATTCAACAGCAATTGCGTTGGGCTTATTCGATAATCCTGTCCGTGAGGAAATTTCCAATTCATGTTTGTGAATCAGGCATGAACATCCTGTGCATCAAATCCTTGCCTCATGTGTGAAGAGCAAAGTCAGCAGTTTGATCAATAGTGTTTATTGGTGTTGTTACATTGAACATCGTGGCATAGCTGTTATTGTACATTTGATATAGTCTACCATGTCAATATGGGGTTGTCCATTTATGGCTCGAAAACGATCATATCTGGCAGTGGTGTCCATGGTGGCGCCCAAACCACAAGGCCTAATGAGTGGATGAAAGGCCCAACAGAGGTCCCTACCAAAGGTTCATTAACTTTGCAAATGTGAAACCAGAGGTTCACGGCTGAACCTTCGTAACAGCATCAAGTGGCATTGATGGGGGTTGTCCTCATGGGGTGATGTGTGGGCATGCAAAGGGGGAAAGTTCTGAGGCTAAAAACGCCTTTTGTTTGAGTGTGCCCCCTGTCCATGATGACTCGCCTTGAGAGTTTCTTTTCACAACAGGACGAATTGTTTGTTTTGCTTGGGCACGGTGGGTCTGTGACATCCGGGTCGCTGTTGTGAAGATCTTGAAACTCTAGTGTTTCACTGTTCTACCAATACGAATTCCCAATGCTCCACCAACATACCTAGTCACACACACACACACACATTGATGGGCCGTGGAACAATAAAAAATCTATGAACGCAGTCACCAACAATGATGCTAAACACTAGGTGCTTGGCAGCTGTCAGAAAAGGAAGGTTGTCTTGCTTGGTAGTTGCGCCCACCGCGCGGTGCTCTTATGGTGGAACTTCCATATGAAACAAGAGCAAACGTTCCAAGTGTCGTGCATGAATGCCGAATAGGTATTTGAAATGGAGGAAAACTGGCGACTGGAAGCATACACGTACGACTGTTCACTCATTCATATCCACTGTGCATTCGACATGTTTAACGCCACTGGTCAGAGCATTTGCTACAAAAACATGTACTGTACCTAGAGTACTCTTTTGAAGGCGTGTCACAGCTGTGAAAAGGTAAAACAGATGTCAACAAATGTCTTCAATGCACCCTCTTTCAACAAATGCGGCCTCTCTAAACGTCGGCATTGGCTTCCGACAACTTTTTGGCTTCTAAGCTCGTGCAAACGCAGTGCACAAATTCTTGCTAGGGGAGAGTCCGACTGGTCGGAGGGCCACCCTCAGCTGCGCGGTGAATGTTTGCAGGTTGATGATGTGTTGGGTCTGTAGGGAAAGCTGTGAAAACGAATCATACTTCGCATGGCAAATGTTCTTCGTGTTGGAGATACCTGGGATGCATCATGAATATGACTATTCCTAAGAGGGTAGTTCTAGTTCTAGTTTGAGTTGCAAAAGATTACTGGCAAGAACCAGCAGTTCTGATGGTAGTCAGTTGTTCCAACTTGGTCACACCCAAGTGGTCTTGGGGTGTGGGCACCACTGACCTGTGCCGCCTGGCCTTAATGATTCATTTTCTAGTAATTGTTGTTGCAGCTGATTCTCTCTTCCTGACAGGTCGCATATAGCACACTTCCTGCCACATTCTGGAGATTGGCCTGATGAAAACTGAAAAGCGTCTGACCAAAAGGTACTGCAATGACACCTATCTTTGTTGAAAGCTCCCTTTGTTTGTGACTGGAGAATCAGTGTGGCAGAGTGCGGCTGGGGTATCCTATGTCAACCGCAAACCTAATCATCTGGTTATTGGCTTTAAACATTTTCGGGTTTTACCAATATTTTAAATGCTTGGGCGATTGATCAATATTTATTGGGATTCAGCTAATCACAAATTACCTACCAAGAATGTGATATCATCAAAAGTTATTACTTATGAACCAATTATCAACACTTATTTTATTATGCAAGCGAATAACTTACAAGTTAACAGTCATATTATATCAATATTCATGGCTTACAAGTTACATATCCCAATGCAAGATCAACCACACCCACCGTCCTCATCGTGCGTGATGGTTCCATCTCCCAGCCGCGCTACCGCACTACCCAGGACCTGGCACGCGGGAGGGGGGCACCATGAGGTGGGCAGTTTGGGCCGTTTGTTTCGCGGCACGGGCAACTGGCAATGCTTAAGAATGGCTGATGATAGGGAGATTACCCCAGCAATGATAAGGGACCAAGGGCCACAAGGCTTTCAAGCCATGGTTAAGAATGGTGAATGATAGGGATATAGGATGGTTGATCACTCACCATTATTGGTTGATATACCTGTTATTGGTTGATATACCTGTTATTGGTTCGTAAGGGATATACCAACTACAAGGTACATCAACCAATAATGGTTAAGTATGGTTCATGATAAGGAGATTGCAAGCAATAATTAGGGATATAGCAACTACAAGGTTTCTGAAGCCGTACCCCAAAGTTGTGGACTGTTTAGTACTACAAATGCTTGACAAATCGATGATTTGGGGGTACCCCTATGACTTGAGAAACCACCAAGTGGTGTCCAAGACCCGGGTTCAGAACGAAGTATTTCCAGCATCAGCATTGGGGTGATCAAGTTGTGAAGGACCCCGATTTAACCCAGGCCGATCATCTGAGACTGGGGATGATGGACTGGGGGTCCCCTATGACTTGAGAAACCATCAATTGGAGAGAACTGGTTGTGCTTAGTCAGAGCTACACTTGTCATGATGCTTCAATGCTTTTAGTGGCAATTCATGGATCCAGAAACATCGACAGAAAGTATGGCAAACAGATCCTTTTGTTTTCCTTTGTTCATGATCACCTGAGGTAATTTCTCAAGCACAGACCGAAATCTACTGGCGGTCCGTTCTCCCTGTCTTCACTTTCCAAACTTTTTAAAGTAATGCATGCTTCTGCATCATTTTTCTGGGATGTTGAATCATCCATGTGGCAATTTGTATCCAAAGCCTCAGCAGTTCCTTGATGTGGTGCCCTGTCTCATGATGGGAGTGCCCACCAACCATTCAAGGCACAAGATGCAGTGAGAGGTTCGTAGCTCTTCCTCAAATCCTTATCCAGATGCAGTGACGTACAATATAGGAATGCCAATCTTACCAAACCTTTTGGTGTACCATTTAGAGGAGCCACATTTGTGGTTCTGCTCATACAGATATGGGCACACAGTGACGAGGGTAACTAATGGCTTAGCCAATGGGTTGACACGTCCCCATTAGCCGCCAGAAGTTCGCAACATCCAGAATCCGTAGTTAGAATGCTCGCGTTTGCATTTGTTCTTGTCGTTGTTGTCGATGATGATGATGATGATGATGATGATGATGATGATGATGATGGTGGTGTGGTGATGATGATGATGATGATGATGATGGTGGTGGTGGTGGTGGTGGTGATCATATTGTCATGGTTATCATTGTCGGTCACCATTTGCCCTGAAGTCTCTTCGTTCGACTTTGCACTGGGTCAACCCTTGCAATTCCAAAGTCTATTTGCGTAGCCTTCTCGCAGGGGTCAACATCCATGTCCTTCCAATGGTAGGTCAACCGTCACTACAAGCAGCAAAGGCACTGGTCCCCAAGTTCCAGGCCTTCACCTGGAGCATGCCTGGTATTACCGCGTCGGGTCAGCGGTGGAGCGACGGCATAGGTCGTTGGTGCTTGTCTTCTTGGGCCTCGCTCTGGCTGATGAGGACTGAAGCATTGAGAGAGGCGAAGTGGCGAAGTGGCGAAGTGGCATTGGTCATTTCAAAGTTTGCATCGAGACCCCCCCAACGCAGCTGTGGAACAGTTGTTGGGTAGAACTACTTGGGGAGGTACTACGAGTGGCAAAGAGGCATATTCGTTGGAAAGTCGAGCCGTTCCCCCAAAGCGGTATTGGCACGTTCAGGGAGTTGGCGTGATCGGCGACTGCAACGTGTAAATCATTGTAAATCCACGCCGATCTCAGCAAATGCACATGTAATATTAGATATGTAAATATATGCCCCTTAACAAGGAACATATGTACGCTTTGGGTACTGCCGCTGTCGCAGCTTGCTAGTCTTATCCTGCAGCTTTGTCAGCTGAAGCAGAGGCCTAGGAGGGGCTCTTTACAGGGGTCGCCCTGCACTTGGTTTTGAGGATTCCAAGCAATGACGGTGGAATATTGTGCCTGGTAGCCAACAACTGTAATATAACCTGCTACCCAACAACTATAATATAATGAGAAGTTGTTGTGGCTGACTAGCTGAAATCCTTTTGGTGAAAAAAAATCCACCCATATCATACTCCCATGGTTGCCGGAACATCATCGAAGCCCAACAAAAAGTGGTTAACCCCAAGTCTTTCAGTGCTTTTGACTGCCCGGAAAGCCGAAGACTTCTGGTTTCTTTGTGCAGCGCCATGGCGAAGACTTTCCACATCTCTTGGGAGGCGAAGCCGTGGGTTGGGTCGACATCCAGGAGGTGTTCAAGAGATGGTAAACCCACGGCTTCACGGGATGATCGTCTGTAACTATCAATTAACACCTGGATTCATTGTCTATGTCTCTTCATAAACAATACTTCTGACGAAGAGTTGATTTGTGAAGCAGGTTGTCTCAACGTTAGACGTGAAGAGGCTATAGCACCATGACAGACTCAGTTGGAGACATGTTTGGATGTGTATCGAAGAAGCCACAAGGTGTGCTTTTTTGAGGCTTCTCTGAAATGGCAGCCTCTCAGCAAGACGTGTTGACGTGTTGTGATCAGAAACGGAAAGGTACCTTTTTTAATGGGAAGGTCTGATTGTCTGGCCATGTTTGGGTAGCAGGTATCACACTGCAATCCGAGTACATGATTTAGTATGGTAATTTCACGATGCAAGAATAGACTTTACTAGTTCCCATCAAAAGCGATGCGGGAATTCCCTTTCGTGGTAGTAATTCTAGGCAAACCATCTCCAAATTTGATCGTTGTTGAAATTGAAATGACATCAGAGTAACTCCTAATCACAGCTGTGGAAAATCTTGTTGGTCAGTACTCCCTAAATCAAATGTGTCAATCACTGTTAATCATCTTGTTGAGCTGTAGTAAATGAATCGCCCATTCATCGCTATGATGTATAGTCAAGTATCCTTAAATCTGCTTATTCACTATTAGGAGCCCTCAATCACTTGCTCCGAAAATCAACTCTAATTTTACATTCGTAGCCAGTAAAATCTTCACCCATCTAGTCTAAATGATGAAAGATGGTTCAACCCTCAAAATCAGCATCATCAGTCATGTATTTACCACTATCCATCATCGCTCTTCCAACCAACCATGACCACTCATGAAAACTCATCATCAACCCTGTAGATCAGCAGTAGTTAAATCTATTTTCTATTCGCAATTACTTTTAGTCCCTCTAATCAACCATCCTTACCCATTGATCAATGTTATCAAACTCCAGGTAATCATTAACACCTCAATTTATCATGATTCCCAGTTTGTAGGGATCATTGAGCCCAATGATAATGATGAACCCACGCATCACATGAGCAACTCACAGATGGGCCAACCAGCCCTGAAGATGGTGTGGGGTGACAGGATGATTACTGTATGTACCTCAAGGCTGGCATGAAGCCATGATCATTGGGTTTCGCAACCTTTTCCAGGATACCAGGGTCATCCCCCAGTCACTAACCATCATCAAGTCCTTACCATTCGGTGCTGGACACTCCAGGGAACCCATCCCGGGCGTTTCATCACCCGGAGCCAGGAAGAGGCGGAAGGGGCTGGGCCTCGCAGCTTCAAGCTGTCCGGAGCTCAGCGGATGCCACGGACCACTGTGATGAGAGATCCAAATTACTGATGACCTCCCCATACCTTCCCGGAAATTCGATGGTTCCCTGGGTTGGCTCATAGGAAAATCTACCTTAGAAAGTCAAAACCACCAATGATAGGGGCTGAAGTCGATTTATGCCCATTTTCTGTCAGAAAAACCAGCATCTGGGTGGAGAAACCGGTTCGCCAGGTCAGTTCCGAGTGATGCATCCGCTCTGGACCTCAGTTGCTGTGTGAGGCCGGGCCTTGCGATGGGCGCCGCTAAACTGAAGGATGGTTTGATGATGGCCAGTGATGGTTAATAATGATGGATAATTATGGTTGGTGATGCTTAGTGATGATCGGGGATAGCTAGTGAGGCTTAGTGATGGTTGGAGATGGTTGATTTTTTCGAAATCGGAATGTTTGGAGCAAGCATAGAGTTCTTACTTTCCCAACGTTGAAAAACACCTAGGTTCTGATTTGATTGCCGAACAGCGACGCAGAACTTTGTTTACTATGGGGGCCCAGATTAGCTCCAGTGCGATCCGATGCGGCTTCAGGACTGGATTCCAAAGGTTCTGGAGCCTTGCAGGATTCTGGAAGGGTCTGGTGCAGTAGCCAGGTTAAGGAATTTCGAGCAGGATCAATAGGTTTCAGGTGCAGCATCCAGATTGGGTTCCGCAAGGTTCCGGCACAGCATGAAGGTCGGGTTCCAAAGGGTTCCACTTGTCAATTTTTGCAGGTCAACCATCGATAAATCCGATGGCTTCAGGTAGGCTCGCGTGCAAAGTGTCATGCCGGATTTAGAAGATAGGACTTGAGTTGATTCTTGTTTTCCTATGGATTTCCTGTGGGCTTCCTATGGATTTCCTATAGGAAATATTGTAGAGTGCAATGTGGGACCTAGGCTGGTTGGACTGTCTCAACACCCTGGACAGGTCACTCCACTAAACCCCAAAAAAGTCTGGTGAAGCAAAACAAAACGCCTTGGCTAGGAGTGGCCCCGTAACAGTGATGACTTGAGTAACAACAATGGAAGATTTAGAAGGAAACTCGGCATATTTTTGCTGGGAAAAATTATCAGCTTCTGGGGTCATGGATCTATTGGAGAATCTTCCATCCAGGTAGTAAGCAGTTGGATCCAGAAGGAACCCCTGGGAGGTTGGGCCCTCCTTCTCGTGGCCGTGGCACTTCCAAAGGCTTACCGCCAGCCTGCCACAGTGGCTTGATTGGTTGGTGGCCGGCCATCATGCGAAATGAAGATTATGTTCACCCTGGATTCACAGATTCCATAGGCTTATTGATTTGGGGGGTACCATTTCATGGGAAACCAGTCGGCTTTTGGGCCATACCCCCTACGAATGAACTAGGAGTTTATGAATCCAGGGTTGGCATGAATAGATATTGATGGTTAAGAATAAGTGAGGAGAATCTGAGAACCAGCACCAGCAGGAACACATGATTTGGATTGCTTTTCTGTATCCATTGATGCTTCAAACACACGTCACCAGACCTGGGTCGGGTACCGTCGTTTCTGCGGCGAGGGACCGCCTTGGCTTGAGTGCCACGGATCCCTTCTACGCAACCTGGGAGGAGGTGGAGATGTCGTCGCCATGGGGGTTGAAAAAGGGTGGATGTGAAACATGTGAACCACAGAATGCTTTGACAACCGTTTGGCTCAAGTTGGCTCAAGTAGCCTGGCCCGGCATGCCTTAGGCACGGGCCCTTTTCTTGTGCCTACCTGCTGGCCCTCTTGCTGTTGGGGTGCGGCGTGTCGACTCTGAGCGGGGCCGGCCCCATGTCGGCCGACCTCTGGTGCGCTAGCCCTGCTCGGTATCGACGTGCTGCGGCCTGGCGGCTTGAGGCGCGCATGGCACCTTCATCTGGGCTGCTCCTTCGAATCCTGGCCAGCCTTGTCGCGGCTGCCCCATCCTGGGCCCACCACAATTCCAGTGCCGACGAGCCGCCTCGTGCTTGTCGCCTTCCCCGCCCTTGCAACCGCTTCGAGCGCCACACGCTCACTGCTCAGCTAGATGCTGCCTGGCATGGTCGGCGTGCTGCCTGGGTCAACCCTTACTTGGCCCAGCCGATCTTCCGCCGTCATCGCCATCACTGTTGGGTGCCACGTCC
>VSDK01018977.1:30120-63080 GCA_009767595.1 Symbiodinium kawagutii
GGCATTCCTAGCACCGAGCTCAGCTCCCAGGCGTTTGCCTCCAGCTGCTCCGACCGCTGTGCCCGGAAGCTCTGCGCCGGCGCCTGCGCGCTTGGCGCCGGCGCCGGCCGCGGCGCTGCTGGATCCATCGGAACCACCAGGTGGGACGCAGCCTGGGGGTCGACCATGGGATGTGAAAGTGGGGATTTCCTATGGTTGACTATGATGGTTCAGGGTTGACTATGTTCTGGTTGTGGTGAATGATGGGAGTGACCAGCAATGTTGATTTTTTTTGTACAATTTGTTGGTAAGTTTTCATTTGCTTCCATGAACTCTTTGGTGGTTTTAAGAACTGTTCATGGTTAAAGGTTTGGAATGGTTGATTCCACAGATTTGCGGAAGTGACTCGCCTAATCACAAAGCCCCTGTCACAGGTGGATGGGGTCAATGGGTCAATCTCCAGAGACATCACAAACTATACGTCATTAGGCAAGTCAGAGCCCACAATTTTTAATTCTTAATTCTGAGATAATTCTTTCGTACTGGTTGATAATTGTTTGTGATGGTTACTGACAATGATAGGAAGGGAAACTACTTTTGGCTGAGCAAGAATTTGAGTACAGCGTACTTAAGTGATGGTGAACTAATGCTTAAGTGATGGTTGACCAATCATTAGTAATTTTGGGATCCTTTTTGACCATTGGCCACTGGGAATTGTTGATCGTAAGTGATCATGGTTGATAGTGCTTCAGAACGATAGTGGTTGAAGGTTGATAGTGCTGAAAGTAAACACAGTAACGAGCAATAGTGACCGATTAGCTGGTTACTTGTACTAGGGGTTCCCCCAAGTGGTGGGAAGTTGGCAGTTCCCAACTCCCAGAAATTGGGGCCAAGCTGTAGAAGCTGAAGACTTGTGGTTTCCTGTCGAAGCTTCAAAGGTGTTCGCGACGTCCTGGGACTTTTCCAACCCGCAGCACTGTTTGGTCGCCTTCATCCATTGCCATCAGTGCCCGCTATGAGCCATTGCCCGAAATTTTACTTGAATCAAGCATGATCAGCATCGAGCATCGTCAACCACTGACCATCACCAAACACAGATGTAAAATATAGAAACGTATCAATCACAACTAATCACCACAATTACCATAACTTGGGTGCTGCCCCCCCACACTAACAGTCGGAAAACAAATTTAAATTTAAAACATACCCCGAAAATAGCAGAAACATTTTTTGCGAACTTTCGCACCTACCCAGAAATAGCAAAATCATTTTTTGCAAAGTTTTGCCAACATTTTGCGGAAATGATTCTGCGTTTTTTGTGTTTTTTTTTGTGCTCTGATTTCTGCTTTTTTTTCTGCTTTTTTTTGTGCTCTGATTTCTGCTTTTCTTTCTGCTTTTTTTTGTGCTCTGTTTTCTGCTTTTTTTTGTGGTCTCTACACTTCTTCTGTGTACTACAACGTACTACAACGTACTACAATGTACTACAACGTACTACAATGTACTACAATGTACTACAATGTACTACAACGTACTACAAGTACTACAACGTACTACAATGTACTACAAAGTACTACAACGTACTACAATGTACTACAATGTACTACAAGTACTACAAGGTACTACAATGTACTACAACGTACTACAATGTACTACAACGTACTACAACGTACTACAATGTATTACAACGTACTAAAATGTGCTACAACGTACTAGAAGGTACTACAACGTACTACAAGGTACTATAACGTACTACAACGTACTACAATGTACTACAAGGTACTACAATGTACTACAAGGTACTACAATGTACTACAATGTACTACAATGTAGTACTATGTACTACAATGTACTACAACATACTACAAGTACTACAAGGTACTACAATGTACTACAACGTACTACAAGGTACTATAACGTACTACAACGTACTACAATGTACTACAACGTACACAATGTACTACAACGTACTACAACGTACTACAAAGTACTACAACGTACTACAATGTACTACAACGTACTACAATGTACTGCAACGTACTACAATCTACTACAAGGTACTACAATGTACTACAAGGTACTACAAGGTACTACAAGGTACTACAATGTACTGCAACGTACTACAACGTACTACAATGTATTACAACGTATTACAATGTACTACAACATACTACAATGTATTACAACGTACTACAAGGTACTACAACGTACTACAAGTACTACAAGGTACTACAATGTATTACAACGTATTACAAGGTACTACAATGTACTACAACGTACTACAATGTACTACAACGTACTACAAGTACTACAACGTACTACAAGGTACTACAACGTACTACAAGTACTACAAGTACTACAATGTATTACAACGTACTACAAGGTACTACAATGTACTACAACGTACTACAATGTACTACAACGTACTACAAGTACTACAATGTACTACAACGTACTACAATGTATTACAACGTACTACAAGGTACTACAACGTATTACAATGTACAACAAAGGTATTACAACCTACTACAATGTACTACAAAGTACTACAATGTATTACAATGTACTACAAGGTACTACAATGTACTACAAAGTACTACAACGTACTACAAGGTACTATAACGTACTACAACGTACTACAATGTACTACAACGTACTACAACGTACTACAAGGTACTACAATGTACTACAAGGTACTACATGGTACTACAAAGTAATACAATGTACTACAACGTACTACAACCTACTACAATGTACTACAACGTATTACAATGTACAACAAAGGTATTACAACCTACTACAATGTACTACAATGTACTACAATGTATTACAATGTACTACAAGGTACTACAATGTACTACAAAGTACTACAAAGTACTACAAAGTACTACAATGTACTACAACGTACTACAACGTACTACAACGTACTACAATGGACCACAAAAAGGAGCACAAAAAATAGCAGAAAAAATAGCACAAAAAAAGCAGAAAAAAACACAAAAAAATGAAAATCAGTTTTCTCGGAGAAACGCAAAATGAAAATCATTTTTTCGAAAGAAGTATAATTTTCTTGTGTTTTTTTTTCTGGTATGAGTTCTGGTCACTGTTAGTGTGCCGGGGCAGGTGACAAACCATAACCATTTGTAACCGCTAGATCAGCCATTACTCAAGCACCATCACCATCTTCCTGTTGGCTTTGATCTCTTCAGCCATGAACTACTCTTGCAGTGACTATTGGCTCCGTGAGTTGACCAATATTGTGGTTATTGGCTGCCATTATTCACCATTGCTCATGAGCAAATGATTTGGCTGGTTATACAATGAATATTAGTCATTACAAGTCACCAGTCAACCAACATACTGATTATATTGGCCAACATCCTAACATCAAAGCCACAACATGATTTATCACCAGCGATCTAGTCATCTCATCTAACCACACATAGGTCCATCCTGCTGCAGGGTTGGAGGTTCCCTCCCCTTGGAGGTTCTGGCTCGCCTCCCCCGTTGCGGGCCCAGGCGACGCGGCGCAGGATCCCAAGGCCTTGGCTACGGACTTGGCCAACGAGCGCACGCTCTTGGCCTGGCTCCGTACCGGGCTGGCGGGCATCCGGTGCCGCGGCAGGGGAGGGGGGGGGCGGGGGGAGGCTGAGTGGCTGAGTGGCAGCTGGTGGGGTCAGGTCAGAGCTCCAGAAGAAATGCGGCAGGGAGAAGCTGCCAACGAATAGGGCCTTGGTGATTCATGGGATGTGAGCAGAGGTACGAAGCCATGGCCACAGTGTGGCTGTTGATACGGCACATTTTCAGTGGTGATTTTTTAGTGGTGATTATATTTCGCTGTGATGTTGGTGAATCTGCGATGTTGGGGTTGCTCAGTTGATGTTCTTTATGGTACATGCAAATGATGCACTTAGAGACTTAGATTGACGGTACATTGATAACTGTTATGAGGTGGTTCAAAAACGGTGGGATCCAACGATCCCAAGTCATGATGGCTGCTGCTCATATGAGCAGACCGCCAGACTCATGTGTGGATCGATTGTTTGGTCCGTCAATTCCAGTTGTTCACAGAGGCACCGACAATTCCAGAGCCACGTATGCTTTTGGCGAATCGCTGAGGACCGTCTTTTCCTTTGCGACCCTATCAGGTCTGACGGCAGGTGGGGACCGTCTGGTCTGAACATTGTGCTGCTCAACAGTTTTTGGATGTTTGTTGTATGGCTGCCAGTGCTTGAGATCATGACCTTGTCATTATCTTGGCTGGGAAAATCCAGTCAGTGGTTACTAGCAAATCCTGGGAAAAAAGCTATGATTGACCAATTTTTGTGGTAGAAGTTGCTCAAGAAGTACATGCCCGGTGCATAGAGATGGTAACCAAAGAGCCGCCAAAAAAACTTGGAGTGCTATAACTTTACGCTACTAAGCAGCTAAGCAGCTCCATGCACGGTGCCCCAAAAGGCATTCCAAGAGGTTATCATTTTGGGGGGATCCATGGCTGGTGTACAGGTTTGCATAAACTGTTGCTGGTTTGCTTTTTGCTTGTCAGCAAGCTAGTGGTCAAAATGGTACCGGTACCAGCCTCTGTTGTGAGATTCACTAACATTTGGTCAGGTTGGCCGCTGATCCAGCAATAGGGACTATTATATACGTTATCTATGTATACTGAATGTAGATAGATAGATAGATGGACGGACGGACGGACGGATAGATAGAAGGATGATAGATACATAGATAAGCTAAATATTTCTTTTGGTCAATGCACAGACAGATAGATTGATGGATAGAAAAACAAAAAACACATTATATGAATATAGATAAATAGATAAAGAAAATAGATACGTAAATACATAAATAATGAAATACATAAATACATAAGTATATATATATATATACATACATATATGCAATCATATCAAACGTATACAGTATATACATCCAATATCACCTTCTTTTTCCGCAGACCCGTGGTTGGCAGGTGAGCTGGCGGTTGACGTTGGAGTGACTCTGGTGCTGTCTTTTTCCGGCTTGGCAACTCTCATGTTGGGTCACTTCACAGCAGTGCGCGGGCTCGAAACTTGGGTGTGGTTAGTACTTCTGAGTATGGATCCGTAATTGTTTGTAATTCACGGTTCATGATGGCCACTTGCTCTTACTAGCATGGTCAGTATTCATTCATAAAAATGCATGGCATTGATGGTTGACTTAGTAACACTGGCTGGCAATTCATGGTATATAAAAGGTCAATAATGAATGCAACAAGTCATGGTTGAATCCGATGTTGACGCTAGAAGACAACTGATATACCAGAGATACCAACTGGCAGCTTTCGAAGTTGCAACCAGTTTGGTGGCAGAACCATCTAGCTCAAATGGTACAGCGATGCGACCTGAAGCTGGTTCAAGATGATCAGCCAGCAGTAACCCTCCCAGCGATCGTTTATTAACCATCATTCATCATCATCATCATCATCATCATCATCATCATCATCATCATCATCCTCATCGTCATCGTCATCGTCATCGTCATCATCATCATCATCATCATCATCATCATCATCATCATCATCATCATCACTATAACGCCATAACGCTGTAACGCTGGTAGGTTGCGAAGTGTCCTGGGCATTGACTGGGGAGTTGTGACAATGAATTTGCTTCCAAGATCTACTCCACCTCAATTCTCAATGAAGGTAGAGGCTCATTTTGATCACATAGTATAGTTGAAGATACATAATTGGATGGACTGTTCTTGGTAGCGATGCCGATTTGCCAGGAAGCATAGTGGCGCGACCCAACGACCTTTGTGCTGTCGTACCATCACTAGTACGCCACGGAGACATCACCAACGACTGAATGGAAGTGAATGCACTACAAATCATTGATTTGGGATGATTTGGGTGTTTCTCTAAATGGGGGGCCCCCAACATCATCCTTCATAACCATTTGTAGTAATAAGCCAACCATTTTTGAACCCCCCTATTTAGTGAAACCACCATTTGGAAGTCATGACACACTTCGCATTGGAAACTATTCGCTATTAGGTTTGTCACTTGGCATTAATTCAACCTTGACTTCATTATCACAGGCTACTGATCGTGGTAAACAACTGGACTTCAGGGAACCAAACCTGGGAGCGTCCAGCCGAACAATGTGCTGCCAAGTCATGCCGGCTTTGTTGTTGAATCGCCAAACCGTTTCCTAAAATGAGAACCTCTAAATCTTGAAATTATCCTATTTCAGTGCTTGGTTTCCAAAACGAACTTCGGAACGGTGGGTTCAGAGTCCACCTGTCAGCCGCGGCTCAGGTTGGAAACGTTTCCTGGCTGTGCGAAATGGATGTCCAGGACAGTGGGTGGTGCGTGGATAGTAAACGATAGCAATCCCTAATGAAAAAAACAAGATTCCAAAAAGAATCAGTGGACAAGTATACGATTGCAAAAAGGATACAAAATAGAATAAAATGATTACAGGAAAGAGTGAAATAATACGAAATCAATAAGGGCTGAGTGAAGAAATGTTGCACTTGCTGAGGGATGGAGTGGTCTTGGATTCATTATAATTCTTTGTGGCCCACTGATCAATAGTATCTGGATTCTGCTTCGGATCAGATCATTCTCGTTACCCATCAGCTGGGAAGCTTCAGCTCAGAACTATGATCAGAAACCAGTGATAAATCAATTTTTACCGTTCTCCCTGGTGGTCGTGTTCCTTTCATGATTTGAGAACCAACAGGGCCGAACCGAAAGGAAATGGTCCTAGTTTTTTCAAGGCTAAAGGCTTCGCTTGATGAAAAAGACCTGGGTTAGGGGTGATGAAGGTTTCCAGCAGAGTCCACTAAGCAATAGTGAAGCAAGATGACCAGTACCCGAGGAATGATACCAGGTGGGGGTGCAAGAAGCAACACGATCTATTTTTGTTACCGCATGAAGCTACAATAGCCAGCAAATTTACAGTGGCAATCGAAATGTATTGATCTTTTTTAGATTTACCTTCACGCGTTTGTGTATGTTTCTGGCTGAAGCATTGCCGAAGCCGGATGATTCATCGACCATGACTACCCGTCTCCAGGACGGCGGCTTTCCATTGGTCCACTGTATTCCGTCTTCCTCATTGCACCTTGGCGAAGCAAAGCTGGTCGTAGCTCAGTAAATCACCTTGTCAGCTCAGAGCGATCAAAAATCAACTGAGTCATCGAGCTGTCTTGGAGCATCAGCTCGTTGATAGCAGCTTTTAACCACCTATTAACCAAGTATTGTCATCAGCTCCAGGAATTTTCAGCAGCATTGCGCAGCTATCAAACATTGGCAGCGGTCAGGTAGCTGCGATTTGCTTGCTGGGTACTTTGTGGCGTCAGCCCAAGCGATTTAGCCACTTGCCTCCACCTCCTGAGGCGGGCTGGGAACAGTCCACAACCCGGGAGTCGGCCGTTCAGAACCATCCAAGGATGGGTCATGGTTTATCATATGTGTAAAGAAGTATATTCAACCTATGATAGGTGGTTAATGATAGTTGGCAAATGATTCATTAAGAAGGTGTAAACTATATTAAATATCCAATTATTGATCATCGGTGTAAATAAGTAGAGATCAAGCCCAAGTAGATAGCTGCCACCCCTGTGAGGTGAGGCCAAGCGCGAACAGTGCTGTGGCTCTGGGGTCGGTTATTGGAAGATCTTCGAGTGGGCATTGCCGAGTGACCTGAGACTGTTGGAACCCAGCTCAATAACCAAGGATCAAGCATTAGTGTTGCTTATTTTTTTTCCAAATAATCGATCAAGCATTAATGAATGTTCATTGGTTATTCCTAGCAGCATTTTGGCATTCATGATCAAACTTGATTGGCATTTATGTTGCTTATTCCTAGTTGTTTTTCGCAATAATCCAGCAGTGCCAACAACTTTTTGAAAAATCATCAACCACCGGCACTGAGCATCAAGCGTTAACCTTAGATCCACATCAATAACCTACTGATATTTGAGATAAATCACAAGCTACCAAAGGTACAGTGGGGGCAGCTTATTGATATGGATCTACCATTCATGTTGTTTGTTCTTGATTGTTTCTCCCCAGGATCAAGCATGCATGTTGGTTGTTCTTGATTGTCTTTTTCTTCACGATCGAGCATGAATGTTGTTTTGTCTTGGTTGTTTTCCCTATGATCAAGCATTATAAAACAGGTTTTGATCTTGACTGTTTTTGTCCCAATGATCTGGCATTCATCTTGGTCGCTCTGGGTTGTTTTGCCACAATGATCAAGCATCAATATCGCTTGTGCTTGCTTGCTTTTCTCAACAAAGCATTCATGTTGGTTGTTCTAGGTTGGTTCTTCCAAGGATCAAGCATCACTCTGGGTTGTTCTTGGTTGTTTTTCTCGAAGATCCAGCATCAATATTGGTTATTCTTGGTTGTTTTTCCGAACGATCAAGCATTAATCTTGATTTTTTCTGGGTTGTTCTTTTCCCATGATCGAGCATTCACGTTGGTTGTTCTTGGCTGTTTTTTCTCAATGATCAAGCACGAACGTCGGTTGTTCTTGGTTGTTTTTCCCAATGATCAAGCATCAATATCGCTTGTTCTTGCTTGTTTTTCTCAACAAAGTATTCATGTTGGTTGTTCTCGGTTGGTTCTTCCAAGGATGAAGCATCACTCTGGGTTGTTCTGGATTGTTTTTCTCGAAGATCCAGCATCAATATTGGTTATTCTTGGTTGTTTTTCCGAACGATCAAGCATTAATCTTGTTTTTTTTCTTGTTTGATTTTTTTCCCATGATCGAGCATTCACGTTGGTTGTTCTTGGTTTTTTTTCCTCAATGATCACGCACGAATGTCGGTTGTTCTTGGTTGTTTTTCCCGATTATCAAGCATGATTTTCGGTTGTTCTTGCTTGTTTTTCTCAACAAAGTATTCATGTTGGTTGTTCTCGGTTGGTTCTTCCAAGGATCAAGCATCACTCTGGGTTGTTCTGGATTGTTTTTCTCGAAGATCCAGCATCAATATTGGTTATTCTTGGTTGTTTTTCCGAACGATCAAGCATTAATCTTGATTTTTTCTGGGTTGTTCTTTTCCCATGATCGAGCATTCACGTTGGTTGTTCTTGGCTTTTTCTTCCTCAATGATCACGCACGAATGTCGGTTGTTCTTGGTTGTTTTTCCCGATTATATATCAAGCATGATCTTCGGTTGTTCTTGCTTGTTTTTCCATGATCAAGCAGTATCAACAACTTGTTCGGGAAAACAGCAACCAGTATCAACCGTGCACCATCAGAAAACCCAAGTGTTGACCCAAAAATGGAAAGTATGTTCCCTGGTTCATAGCAAACAATGACCCACAAGAATGGGCTATACACCAGCGACCTTTGCCACTTTGATGCAAAAAGGTGACCATTCGAACTTGCAGTGGCCTTAGATCGTCAGAGCTAAGAGGTTCTTGAAACATGCTATGCAACTGACATTATCATTGCTGTGTACGATGTTTGTTGCACAATGGATAAATTGACAAACTACTATAGGGTTTTTGCTAAATGAGTGATCAGTTTCTGCTGGAAAAAACTGTCATTTTTAGATGGTTGACATTTTAAGTTCTACGCGGCTCATATTGATAGAACTGTAGTTACTGGTTCTGGTTTACAAAACAAGTTATCAAAAGGGGGCACCACTCACCAAGTGAATTCCAAATTCAGAACGCCTTAACTAATGGCCTGTGGTGCGTTCATCAAAGATGTTGGATCTATGTCAGACTGGTTGCCCAGGTATTCAAGGGGTTCGATCCATGTGGATACGCCCCAACGCAAGGGCTTTTTTCCCCGGCATCGGTGTACCATGTTTCCACCTCATCTTCGCGCCACAGGTGGACGATGGCCTCATCACGTGGACCATTGAGTGACGGCAGCCAAAGGTGCGGACTAAAAGAGTGTCCGCTTCCACACGACAAAAGGCTGGGACACGGGTATGCCATAGGTCAAAGTTGAACGGAAACAGCAATAGAAAGCTCTGAAGGAAGAATTCGTCAGCAGCCCTGGTGTTGTCCTGGTCATGGCCCGTTGACCCACAAGATGCTTTTGCAGTTTCTGAGGCAGACAAATCCAAAATAGACTGCGGTTTGTGATCGCGGAAGCCCTGAGTTTTCAGAGGGAACCATCTTTTAAGAGAGGCAAACCAACCATGGCATAATACATTTCTTTCAAGAAGTTTGCTGCCGTTCTCTTCCCTGAATTGACTCACACCATGCTCACTTTTCCAACGGCTCACGCAGAAAGCTCAGTCCTCCCTGTTTTTACTCCTCAGTGAAGGAGCGCGTTGCCATGGTGCAAACAGGGAAATGTGTGGCCCTTGCGGCAGGCTCTGCGGCAGCCGTGGCTATGGTGGGTGCGCCCGCTTTTACTTCAGCCCCAAACACTGTGAATGAGAGCCATGTTCCAGTGCGCACCTATGGAGCCGCTCAGAGCCAGGGGTCTTCCATGGGTGGCGTTTCTGCCACAGCGGCCGCTGCCGGCATCATTGCACTTGGTGCAGCAGGACGTCGCGCTCAAAAGGTGGCACGAGCAGGTGTCCTGACCAAGGACGATCAGGGCCGTTTTCGCTTTGATGCACCGGAGCCACCTCTTGTGGTTGCAGAGCAGCCAGGTGTCACCATGCCCTTGGGTTTCTTTGATCCGTTGGGCTTTACCAAGAGTGGTTTGATGACCTTCCCTGGTGACCCAACTGGCTTCAAGCACTTGCGAGCTGCAGAGATTAAGCACGGCCGCTTCGCAATGATGGCAGCAACTGGATCCCTGTTTGCCCACTTTGTAAAGTTCCCAGGCTTTGAGGACGTGCCAACTGGATTGGCAGCCTTGAGCACCACCAAGGGCCTTGAAGGTTTCTCCTTGATCATGTTCTTGATTGCCGGTCATGAGGCCGTCACTTGGAAGCCAGTGAAGGACCCAGGAAGCTTCGGTGACCCCTTCCAGTGGAAGCAGCTCGGAAACGAGATGCGAAGCAAGGAGTCTTGAACGAAGTCATTCTACAGTTGCAAGACCTGAGCAAAGAGTTGTAGGCAATTGCAAGCATGGTGAAGTGTAACGCATAAACATACACATGCTGTCAAGAACAATCAGACGATCTTCCTTCTCATCAATTCTCAGCCTTGTTTTCCCCTATTCTTCTCCTCTTTATCGTTGAGTTGCCATCATTATCTTGATTCCCATCATTACTTTCAAGTATCGCGCTTGTTATAGTCATATTATTTTTATCTTGTCAAGTGAATATGGGCACCTTTTTCATGTTTATGCTTGTGTACTCTTCAGACTGCTAGAAATCAAAGTGTGACTTGATCTGCGAACAGGAGATCAACAATGGACGCATCGCGATGTTTGCCATCATGGGTCAGATCGTCGCGGAACTGCAGACCGGAAAGGGCCCTGTGGAGCAATTCCTTGGCTGAGAAGCTCTGAAGAGGAATTCGGGTGCTCGATTTTCCTGCCAAGTTTCTCATAATGCTCCACGCTTCCTGTACATTGACTTGTAGCCTGCATGCTGTTGCCATCAGTGTTGTTGGATTAGACATTGTTCATGTTGAAAGTTGAAAGGATGATGCAGTTGCTTTTTACCGTCCTGCCAGAATCTTTAGACTGGAGCTACCGTGAGGACAAAAAGTTCAATTGCAAGCTGCTTTGCTTTGAAGAATGTCACATTTTCAAGATTCTGCACTCAGTGTTCAAGCCAGCAAGCAAGTCGGTTTGCCATGCCTTGATTGTCTCAATTGATCTTGATGATCTTAATTGATTTTGTCACATGCACACTTTTCCGACGGCTGGCACTGAAAGCTCAGTCCTCACCGTTTTTGAATCTTCGCGTGAAGGAGCGCGTTGCCATGGTGCAAACAGGGAAATGTGTGGCCCTTGCGGCAGGCTCTGCGGCAGCCGTGGCTATGGTGGGTGCGCCAGCTTTTACTTCAGCCCCAAACACTGTGAATGAGAGCCATGTTCCAGTGCGCACCTATGGAGCCGCTCAGAGCCAGGGGTCTTCCATGGGTGGCGTTTCTGCCACAGCGGCTGCTGCCGGCATCATTGCACTTGGTGCAGCAGGACGTCGCGCTCAAAAGGTGGCACGAGCAGGTGTCCTGACCAAGGACGATCAGGGCCGTTTTCGCTTTGATGCACCGGAGCCACCTCTTGTGGTTGCAGAGCAGCCAGGTGTCACCATGCCTTTGGGTTTCTTTGATCCGTTGGGCTTTACCAAGAGTGGTTTGATGACCTTCCCTGGTGATCCAACTGGCTTCAAGCACTTGCGAGCTGCAGAGATTAAGCACGGCCGCTTCGCAATGATGGCAGCAACTGGATCCCTGTTTGCCCACTTTGTAAAGTTCCCAGGCTTTGAGGACGTGCCAACTGGATTGGCAGCCTTGAGCACCACCAAGGGCCTTGAAGGTTTCTCCTTGATCATGTTCTTGATTGCCGGTCATGAGGCCGTCACTTGGAAGCCAGTGAAGGACCCAGGAAGCTTCGGTGACCCCTTCCAGTGGAAGCAGCTCGGAAACGAGATGCGAAGCAAGGAGTCTTGAACGAAGTCATTCTACAGTTGCAAGACCTGAGCAAAGAGTTGTAGGCAATTGCAAGCATGGTGAAGTGTAACGCATAAACATACACATGCTGTCAAGAACAATCAGACGATCTTCCTTCTCATCAATTCTCAGCCTTGTTTTCCCCTATTCTTCTCCTCTTTATCGTTGAGTTGCCATCATTATCTTGATTCCCATCATTACTTTCAAGTATCGCGCTTGTTATAGTCATATTATTTTTATCTTGTCAAGTGAATATGGGCACCTTTTTCATGTTTATGCTTGTGTACTCTTCAGACTGCTAGAAATCAAAGTGTGACTTGATCTGCGAACAGGAGATCAACAATGGACGCATCGCGATGTTTGCCATCATGGGTCAGATCGTCGCGGAACTGCAGACCGGAAAGGGCCCTGTGGAGCAATTCCTTGGCTGAGAAGCTCTGAAGAGGAATTCGGGTGCTCGATTTTCCTGCCAAGTTTCTCATAATGCTCCACGCTTCCTGTACATTGACTTGTAGCCTGCATGCTGTTGCCATCAGTGTTGTTGGATTAGACATTGTTCATGTTGAAAGTTGAAAGGATGATGCAGTTGCTTTTTACCGTCCTGCCAGAATCTTTAGACTGGAGCTACCGTGAGGACAAAAAGTTCAATTGCAAGCTGCTTTGCTTTGAAGAATGTCACATTTTCAAGATTCTGCACTCAGTGTTCAAGCCAGCAAGCAAGTCGGTTTGCCATGCCTTGATTGTCTCAATTGATTTTGATGATCTTAATTGATTTTGCCACATCCACACTTTTCCGACGGCTCACGCTGAAAGCTCAGTCCTCACCGTTTTTGAACCTTCGCGTGAAGGAGCGCGTTGCCATGGTGCAAACAGGGAAATGTGTGAAAGTGTTGTTGGATTAGACATTGTTCATGTGAAGAGGATGATGCAGTTGCTTTTTACCGTCCCGCCCAACTCTTTAGACTGGAGCTACCGTGAGGACAAAAAGTTCAATTGCAAGCTGCTCTGCTTTGAAGAATGTCACATTTTCAAGATTCTGCACTCAGTGTTCAAGCCAGCAAGCAAGTCGGTTTGCCATGCCTTGATTGTCTCAATTGATTTTGATGATCTTAATTGATTTTGCCACATCCACACTTTTCCGACGGCTCACGCTGAAAGCTCAGTCCTCACCGTTTTTGAACCTTCGCGTGAAGGAGCGCGTTGCCATGGTGCAAACAGGGAAATGTGTGGCCCTTGCGGCAGGCTCTGCGGCAGCCGTGGCTATGGTGGGTGCGCCAGCTTTTACTTCAGCCCCAAACACTGTGAATGAGAGCCATGTTCCAGTGCGCACCTATGGAGCCGCTCAGAGCCAGGGGTCTTCCATGGGTGGCGTTTCTGCCACAGCGGCTGACTGCGGTCCGTTGGGCTTTACCAAGAGTGGTTTGATGACCTTCCCTGGTGATCCAACTGGCTTCAAGCACTTGCGAGCTGCAGAGATTAAGCACGGCCGCTTCGCAATGATGGCAGCAACTGGATCCCTGTTTGCCCACTTTGTAAAGTTCCCAGGCTTTGAGGACGTGCCAACTGGATTGGCAGCCTTGAGCACCACCAAGGGCCTTGAAGGTTTCTCCTTGATCATGTTCTTGATTGCCGGTCATGAGGCCGTCACTTGGAAGCCAGTGAAGGACCCAGGAAGCTTCGGCGACCCCTTCCAGTGGAAGCAGCTCGGAAACGAGATGCGAAGCAAGGAGTCTTGAACGAAGTCATTCTACAGTTGCAAGACCTGAGCAAAGAGTTGTAGGCAATTGCAAGCATGGTGAAGTGTAACGCATAAACATACACATGCTGTCAAGAACAATCAGACGATCTTCCTTCTCATCAATTCTCAGCCTTGTTTTCCCCTATTCTTCTCCTCTTTATCGTTGAGTTGCCATCATTATCTTGATTCCCATCATTACTTTCAAGTATCGCGCTTGTTATAGTCATGCTATTTTAATCGCGTCAAGTGAATGTGGGCACTTTATTGATGTATACGCTTGTGCACTCTTCAGACTGCTAGAAATCAAAGTGTGACTTGATCTGCGAACAGGAGATCAACAATGGACGCATGGCGATGTTTGCCATCATGGGTCAGATCGTCGCGGAACTGCAGACCGGAAAGGGCCCTGTGGAGCAATTCCTTGGCTGAGCGGCTTTTCCTTCCAACTTTTCTTGCGCGAGAAAAAGAAGTGGTTTTGTCTTACGCCTGGGAGCTGTTGGTGGACCTCCAGTGTGGATGGTTCATTGAGAGTAGTGGATCTCCTGTAACAATGACACATCATTGCTTGTCACCGGCAGTAGGGAATCATTCCAAGAACTATGTAAATATATATATATATATATGTATATATAATGGTTTGCCAATGGTACTGTTGGAGGCAAGCTACCCCAACTGGAATCATTTAGACTGCTGGAAAAGGCTTATATGGTAGCCAAAGCAGTAACAGCCAAAACATGATTGCTTGATGGTACTGAATGATCGTAAACAATCATGAAGGGTTCATCATTTCAACGACTTTGCCTGGCATGTTTGCCTTGCTAATTTTTGCTGCCAGACCACGTTACCAACATTCGTGTCACTTTGGCACTCAGAAAGTACCAAGCCTGACTTCCACTGAATTTGGATCATCACTGGTAGCGGGTAGCTAATGGGAAGGCATTGACACACGTGCTCGGTTGGCCTGGCGTTTTCATCATGAGGGATGTGGGTTCATGGACGATAATGTACGGTGTTGTTTGTTTCTATGTGTTTCTATGGGTTTCACAGACAAGAATCAATACCCCAAGTCTCAAAGACAGTAGCCTTCAAGCACTAGGTCCAAATGCGCTGGTTGATACCATTCATGATGGGGGCCAACAAGCCACCAATCACCGACATGTTTGATGGCAGGTATTGATTGCGGTGACTCGTAGTGCTTGTAGAGGTACTTAGTCAACACCAGGGATCCTGAAGGCCATGCCAATTTTTCCAGGGTACCTTGTTGTTGGTGAATCATAGGATTGGAAGCCAACAACCCCAACAAGAATCAATGAGGACAAACAAGAACCAGCAAGAACCAAGCCAATAATTTGAACCACTCAACAATAACAACCAGAAATAACCTGCCATAACCTGCACAATTCTTACTTATCAGTCATCAGTTCCATGCTAACAGCCAGGAGCAGGGCGTGGTCGGTGGCCCAGCAGGGTGGTGTCGCTACTGGTAACCATCACCATCCAACCGACCAACCAACGAACCAGTAAACAAAGAACCAACCAAGAACGAAGAGTAGACTAGCAAGAGCTAGAATGTCTAGTCAAAACTAGTAGGAATATATATATATCTATATCTATATCTCTATCTATATCTATATCTATATCTATATTTATATTTATATTTATATTTATATTGATGTATATATTGCTGTTGCCATCGGATGATTGTTATCGGACACTATTGGCAGAGTGTGAACCGTGGCTAGTCATCACCATCAGTCATCATTACTTGAAACGTTCGTTGGGGTTTTAGGTTATTGGATAATTGATTGATTACCAATTTTTGCTAGCCCCTCCGGCGAGTTTAGTAGTAGCAACAAGCTGCGAGGTGAATGTCCCAATGACTTGATTGATGACTGACCGGCAATATGGTGGTTTCTCAAAATAGGGACCCCCAAAAACTGGCTGGTTTATTAATAAGCAACGATTGATATGGGATGAACTGGGCGTTCCACATTTTCAGAAAGACCCACATAGGTTCATAAGATTGGGCGAAAACAATGGCCAATATTAAACGTACGGTATGGTTGACATCGTTATTGATCCATGTTAGTGTTATTATTGATATCGGTTTGGTATTGTCAATAGCGATTCTTAACAGCCCCTGGCTTAAAAAAATCTTGTGAATGGCAACGGTACTTAATAACAACGAATGTGGGCCTCAGTTTGATTTGCGGGTAACCAAGTAACATGGTAGTTATATAGGTGTTTATTGCGCGATAGGGATACCCCCAGATATGATCCTTTATATGAACCATTTGTATTAATAGCTAACCATTTTTGGTGATTCCCTCTTTTGAGAAATTATCATTTTTGCTAGTTGCCGGGTAGTTGACGTAAGCTACCGGGAGCCCCACATTGCATGGTCAACAACTGATACTGAACAACTGATAGCATCGGCTAAGGATTGGATGGTCATTGCTGAATGGATATGAAAACCAATGATTATTATTGGTCATTTGTATTCTGTGATGCGTTTGGAATGTCCACTAGAGGTACCACTGTTGGGCAGACTGACCCACAGCGCGCATTCCCTGGAAGAAATGCAATGCAGAACTGAAGTCGATTCAAATCTGTGACAACGTCGGCATTGGCAGAGTGGCAACTTAGATCACACCTATTTGCAGTATCATCTGAGAAATTACCATTTCACTGTTTTATCATACTCAAAATACCTATTGGCTCAAAAAAGCTGACATAGAACCCATGAAAACCCCAATTTTTGTTTACGACTGTTTTTCCAAAATTGGAGTGCTGTTCAGACTATGTCTAGGATTAGGCTGGATATGTGGAAAATCTGAAGGTCTTTCCGGTTGTCCCTGAATGATTGTGGAACATCTGGAATGGCAAAAAAGTGGACATCCAAAAATCATCCTCCCTCTGGTGAAGCAAACAAAAGCATCGGACAGACACTACATGGGTATGTGCCACAATAGTGCTATCCCCAAAACCCATTTTTAAAAAGAAAAATGATATTTTTTGGTGGGGCCCCTTGGTTACCCTATGGCTTGGCACAAACCCACATGGTGACCAATCTCACATCCAACAAGCCCGATGAGGCTGCGAGCTTCTCGGATTTCAATGACTACATGCAAAGGTGCTCCTGCAGCCTCCGAGCGACAATGAAAAAACAGCTGACGGATTGCGTCCCGGGACCACGCGTTGCCAATCGTTCTTCTTGAGCGTCGTTATCCATTGCCAACCATATTGAACCATTAAGCAGTAGTTAGCCATCATGAAGGACATCACTTTCAGATATATTATAAATGTCCATCACTAGCCATTATGAACCTTTTTTAGCGATGATTAGTCAGAGAGCCAGTAGCAGGGCCACCACCGATGTTTTTCTTTATTGATTGCTAAATGGAAATCACATCCAGGTGTAGAGGAGTACGGCCCCTAAGATGAAATGGATATAAAGGTCAAAACTCAGTACGCCTGGCTGTTCACATCCCATACCCATTTTTTGGTGGTTGGCGGCTTGACCATGCTACAAATATCCAAGTTGCGAAACTACCATCTTTTTCCGTGTTGGACGGGCAGCGGAGATCGCACTCTCTAATGATTCAACCATGTGATGATTCCACTCCTTGTGCAATCGCGATCCCCTAGACCCTCGCCGAAATCTTGCTTCAGTAAGATCCATCATTTCATTGTCTTCAGCCCTCATTGACCCTTATTTACATTGACCTTGTCAACCATCATGGTTGACCATCCTTCACATGTACCGTCAGCTCCACGAGTTCGTTCGCCCAAGGAGATCGAGAAAAACTCAGTTCATCATTCTTAGTAGCGCTTGTTAAGAATGGTTAACTGGTGGCTAAGAATGGTTGATGAACCACCACGAAGCATCATTAGCCATCATAGTTAGTGTATCAACCAGAGGTCAATAGACTATTGTCAATGTTGATTATGGTCAGTATTGTTAGCCATCATGATTGATAGTGGTTGATAGCCATCAATGCTGGCCATCATGACTAATCATACCAACCAGTATCTACCACAACCACCAGTTGATCTGGTCGCACCATCCGGCACCAGGTTCGGCCACTCCAAGTCCCAAGACCCAGTCTCCAGGGTAATGGCTCAACATGGTGGTCCCAAGTGACTGGACGGATTCCTTGTTGAAAGACATCAAACAAAAACCGCAGTTTCAGCTTGTTTCTCGGGCGATATCCTCAAGTTGGTGTTTTTTCTTTCCGGAACTTGTAGTGGATGCCCCCAGCCATCCCTTTAAATATCGTGGATACCCTCAACCATCTGCATAAAAGGCTGTCACAGGATGGGGGGGTACCAGTCTGAGCAAACATAAGGATCTTGGTTGATGGCTGAAGTGGGTTCCAGCTTTGGGACCCTGAAACCCGGCAAGGTAGAAGCATGAACTCATGAACTGGTTATTGGGATTTGATTGAAAATGAACTACAACCCCCAATGAATAGCATCAATTAACATCGATTAGCCAGTTGAACTGCGCAGTTCAACTTGTTGACTCAGAGATTGTGAATCATCTGTTGACGGATCAACTGGATCAACCTGTAGAACCTGCTCGAGTAACCTTGGACAACCAACTCATGGCGAC
The DNA here is from genome assembly GCA_009767595.1 of Symbiodinium kawagutii. Lineage (NCBI taxonomy): Eukaryota > Dinophyceae > Suessiales > Symbiodiniaceae > Symbiodinium > Symbiodinium kawagutii. The sequence continues at coordinate 48,988 of VSDK01018977.1, forward strand.
CCGACACAGGGTAGCCTGGCTGTGAGCCAAGCCCATTTCGCCGTGACCAGGGCCCCGCAACGTTGGTCCATGGGATGTGAACGTTGCCGTTGGTGGTGGCTTGACTCCAATATAACCATCATCACACCATTCACCCATCACTGACCCTATAATCAAGAAGTCTCAAACCCTAAACCAGCATGATCACCCCATGATCACCTAATGATTATCCTTCTCCATCATCATCAACCATCACTAAACACCCAGTATCCACCATCATTAACCACCAGTAGAACCATCATGATTAACCACCATCATTCGAACCATCATTCGAACCATCATTCTGACCATCATTCTAACCATCATTAAGCATCATTGCAATCATCATTAAGCATCATTGCAACCATTCTTCACCTGGTGGCGGCCTGGTGCTCCTGGTGCCCCCGAGGCATGACCTGCCCAGCTTTCAGTGAACTGAACCGCAGAGCGCGGCGGTTGGATCGGCACCGGGACCAGTTGGCCGCAGCCCTCCAAGCATTGTGAATGCCATGATTGGTGGGATATTCACATATGCGAACTCATATGAATTCTTGAATAGTTTGTACATACAAGTCTATGTGTACTTCATGTATGTGGAGTAGATGATCAGTTTCGTTTCTTTTGGATCAGCGATACAGCACCCGCACCCGTAGTCTGGCGGAGGCGGCAACTAGCTACCAATGCTGGTATTCACAAGCAAACAACGTTAATTTTCGGGATGGGATGGATGAATGTCAATTTACCCTGCAAAATCTAGCACTTGTTGATATCTTCAGCTGTTGGTGGATCCATTCATTTTTGGAATGTTGAGCAGACACTGAAAATTGACCCTTAGCTGCGGATGAAGCAATGCAGATTCAGGAAAGCGCTTTACTACGGCAACAACACAGGTCATAAACTGAACTAAGCAACTAAGTAATTCACCACCTAATTTGCTCTCTCTCTCTCTCTCTGTTTTCATTGATTCAAAGTCAGGAAACAAAGGCTGGCTTCGACCAGATGAGGTCCTAGAATTGGGGGCGCCCCCCTGTTCGCTGGTTGGTTTGCCAAAGATGATTGGAAGATCGCACTTTGTGATAGATTTGGCATGGCTTCTGGTGGTATACTCCCATGCTGTTTTTTCTTTTTTTTTCCCACCACTGAGTTTTCTAGCGGGACCGGTGAGGGACGATATCAAGTTTCCAAGGGTGGAAAGCAGCGATTACGGGTTCCCTCTGTTTCAAGTTTAAGCATAAACAACTTGGGAGATACTGGGAGCCCAAATTTCCAACTCAGACCAGCAACTATGCAGTTTCTCGTATCATAGGTCTTGCGGACTACCTCGTGATAATTTTGGGAATCGTTGTCAAGGCATAGTTGGCTTTGGACTCATATCCGAATAAGAATTTCGCTGACAAGAAAACTCCATAAACATGGAAGAGATTATATTCTAACCCTCTATAATAGAAGATATTCACCCAAATTACAGTGTTGCTGTAGCCTGCACTGGTAGCGTGTTGCTGTAACCTGCACTATGGGTGAGTTCTCCAGAGAGTTGGTCGTAGCTTGGGTGACATCGTCAGCGGGGAGACCTGCTTGGGAGGCTTGTTGGGTGCCTCAAAGATGGAGTGATACGAATACTTCTCGGTTCCTGGTTCGTAAGAACGGCTGATGATAAGCTCCGAGAAGGACAATAACAAAAACAGAAAAAAGATGAAGAGGGTAACCACAACAAGCTAACAAAATTTTGATACAAGGTCATCTGATTCATGAACAGGGTAAGCACAACAAGTTTTGGATACAAGAAGTCTTGGTAACAAAAACAAGCACAAGAACAACAAGTTGTGGATACATCATACATCCATATACATCCATAGTTTTACCTCAGAGGAACCTGTTCAAGTCTTCTCCACGAGAGTTCCTGATGCCTGTTTCGCAGAGACGGTCCGCCCAGGAAGTACCTGAAACTGATGGAATTCCAAAAGGCCGCAGAGGACACAGCTGGATCCCCTCAGGTAGAGATTGAATCAGCTGTGGGTCGGTGGTTGCTGGCTTTGGCCTATAATTCACATTGATTAACATGGTGATTGGTTACCATTCCCCAGGATGATTAGCATTGATTGACCAGCTTATCCACCGGTAGAAGGGTTACCATTCCATGATTCATCAGCTTGTTCACCATCCCTCGTGCACCATGAGCCACATATGCACGCTCTTTTCCACAAAAAAGGGCCTCAAATTTCCTCCACCAAAAGTTATACACTGAGTCCAACACCATTGAAAACGATTCTGCCATACGTTCATGATCGATTAGTCGCGATTGCAGGACGGACATGCACCAGACCATGTGCTGAGTTACGAGGAGTTCTTGAACGGTGGGCTTGGGAAGAAGTGAGCAGGTGCAGGGGCCAATGATTTGGCTTGGAAAGTACAGGGTTTTTCTGGTGCCCCATCATTAACCAGGCTGTTTTCTCTTTGAATTTGTTGGTGATTATCTCCCATGAACGTTGGTTAAAGCCTTGAGCCAGCTTGCCATTTTGAGGGCGATGTGATTCGATGCTCAGCGGTCACCTCACCACCTGGTGGCGCAGGGTTCGACTCTCCTGGACCGCGGTCCAGGACTATTCCAAGTACCTTCAGGGCCACGGTGGGGATGCCATCAAGCCACAGGCAGTGGTGCGGCAGCGGATAGAAGAGCTGCCACTCATGGTGTCATGGTGAATAAAATGGTTGATTAGTGGTGAATGAATGGTAGTTAGTTGGTGAATTGGTGTTCAATAAATGGTCAATGGATGGTCAATAGCGATTACTTATTGCTGGTTGAGAAATGGTTAATCACAGCTTAATAGATGATTAATCATGATTCATAGTTGGTGAAAAATGCTTAATCAATCAAGGCAATTATGAACCATTAGTTGTGGACTAAGAAGTGGCTCCTTGATGCTTAATGGTACAGCCGTGTAGTGAATGGCAGTGATAGATTACTGCTGAGCCATTGGCAGCCCAGAAATGCGTCAACCATGAACTTCTAATGGTTGATAGGCAAACCATTGGTTAAATCCCCGACCCGTGACGGAGTTGCAGCTGCAAGATCATGCATTTTGTTGGGAAGTTAGTCTGCCAGTGGTCTTGAATCGTCCCTTGGCCGGATCTCCAACAGAAGAAACAGCAAGCTGCAAATCAGACTTGGAGCGATTCAGAGTTGGTTGGTCACGCAGTTAGAGTTGCGTGGGTACTTTCTGTCATCATGATCCATTTCACACATGTTCGATGGTTTCCGAACAGGTATCAACCCTTACCTTCACCATTGCGAAAGATTGTCAACAACTTGTGACAAACCAACCAACCGAGCAATTGTTCTCGCACAGGAGGCAAGTATCCCCTTCTATTGTCAATCAGTAGCAGCTACTGTTACCATTTCGATTGACTAACTATTAGTTTGCAAGTACAACACCTTTGACCGCTCTCAACAAGGCCAGTAAACACACCCAGCCTTTGTTCCAGGGGACCAACCCCTTCCTTGTGACTGGCTGTGGCTGAAGAAGCATGCGACCCATACGGATTCGCAAGTGAAAAAAATCACACCAAGAGTGTGTCGCAATTTGGTGGCTTGATATATACATATGTGTATTTATTACAGATGTATAAATACTCTAAATTTCAGTGACTCTAATGGCATTGCGCTCATTGCACATCTTTTCTTTGACCTGCTGTTCTTCGTCTCTGCAGGGGGTGGCTGCCCTGCCATGTAATCTGCAAGTCGCCCGAAGAGATTCTGTTGTACGACCTCCACCTTCCACGGCGGTGCTTGCCATGAAAGCTTCAACACACCAACAAGAAGAACCACAACAACACCAACAACTACAGCAACGACAACAGCAACCACAACCACAAGCACAAAGAGCACCATACGAATGGCTTGAATTCCCAAATATTGCAATTCTGTCCCACTATATAGTTGCAATATATAACAAAATATTAACCAAATAGTTGCAGGTACCTGTCCCACCACAGGGTGGCCCCATTGCATTGGCTCGAGGAGTTCATGGACTACCAGAAGTACATGGATAGCCATTCCCAGTACCAGGCCTCAGGGGCAACCAGCGTTGAACGACCGACTGCCTTGGAGCCAGTTCTAGCCAGGTGTATCCGTTGGTTGGTAGGTTCCATGGATTTAAACTTTCTTCAACCATTGTGGTGAATCATCACCATCGTCATCATCATCATCATCATCATCATCATCATCATCATCGTCATCAACATCATCATCATCATCACCATCATCATCAACATCATGGGCTTCAACCATTCTAGTAAACCCCCACCCATCATAACTTGGCATAGGGTCGAGTTGGGCCATGGGACCACCGCGGTGCCAGGACTTCTCCAAGTACCTCAGCGCTGAGGGAAGGACGTCGCCCTCTTACAGCGAATATTTGGACTTTCAGAAGTTCACCAAAGGCACCGTGGATTCCGTGGAGATCCATCCATCTTGCTATGCAACTTGTACATGTAGATATGTAACTTGTGGATGTAAATTGTGTATGTATATGTATACACGTACATATGTATATGTAAGTTCATAGGTGTACCTATTTATGTAAATATGTATGTGAAATGGTTCAAACGCATACACACACTCACACACACACACACACGTGCAGACAGATACCTGATGTGTATATACATATATAACGTGCCCATATTTGCTGAAGATAAAGTTCTCAAAAATAACTGGTAGTATGTTGATGGCTCCCAGCCACCAAATTTGCATCTTCTAAATCAAAAGATCGCGAATATCTTCCATCATAGTGCTTTGTAGTCAAAGCCGTGGGCAATCCATGACGAGATACAGCACAACATCGCTCGGAACTTGTCAGCTGATGGCGGTCACAACTTCCATCAGAGGCCAGATGTAGCTCTGAAAGACACATGGCCCTCTTGATGCTTCACTGTGCAGGCCAACAGGAGCCTGCTTCCCCGGAGTACCAGCAGTACATGGATGTGAAGCCACTTGACATGGGACAGCTGTGGTTGGAAGCCGTGGAACCCAGCTCAACAGCTTTCAAGACTTGTGGATCTTTTGCCGTCCTTTTCCCCATCCTTAGAATCAACAAATCTTGTGTTCGAAGTTGTGCTGCGTTCAAGGGGCGGGGCACGAGTAAAGCCATGGAAGAAAAGATGACAATTTGGTTTTCATGGATCTCATGACAAGTAAAGCTATCAGATGTAGAGCTGTCGTGGCACATCCACCTGGTTGGGGAGCTGATCAGTTCATCCAGAAATCATCTCCCAAGATGCCTTGAGTTTTGAGACTCCGGGTCTGTGTACTACCTCGCGGCAGTTGTGATGGTGACCATCGAGCTAGAGAGGTAGCCTCTGGTGAACTAAGCTGGAAGCTAGAAATCATCAGTTTTTGTAGGTGAAACGGTTGTACCATTGTAGCTGGTGAATTTTCCAGTTCCTGGTTAGTTTGCCAGAGTGTGGGTCATGATTGATGGTGAAGCCCCCGTCATGCCGGTCTTGCAGAGATGTCTGGGTCCGTGGCTCACATGTCCACATTGTCCTTCAGTCATGTTCTGCAAATTTGTTCTCATGTCCTTTGCTGTATTACCATTATTTGCTGGTTGTTGGAGTACCACCAACACAGCTGTCGTATTGATTTGATCCACTACTAGAGTGTTGTAACTGCCTTGCATTTGATCCGCAAATTGTTGATTACTATCTCTGGTAAACTAACCTGATAATGGAAAATCATCAGTTTTTAGGGAACCCCCCCAAAGCTATCTAAGTTTGTTTATAAGTAGGGCAATATCAGTTCTGGTAGATGAAACTAGATATAAGTGTACTTAAATAGTTCATTATCCGACTTACAAGTAGGGGGGCCCATATAGTTCTGGTAGATATAGTTCCTGTAGATATAATTGCTATAGTTGACTGGCTCAACCAATTTAAAGGTGCAATTATATAGCCAATTGTTTTTCCGATGCCAGGTAGATATAACCCCTATCAACTACAGTATATAGTGATTATTTGCCCGTTCGAAGTACGGGGTCCCATGTAATTTTGGCATTTGACTGCGGTTGGCCATCTGTCAGATGGTTTCCGATCCATGCCTTGGTTGCACCACCAGTCACAGCAAGGCAGTACGCCGCCGGAGCCAATGGCAAGCAGGTTGGAGGGTCAGCAAGCAGCCAACAATAGGTGAATCATGGGTGATATTGGTTGATGATAGGGGTTAGTCATGGGTGATAATGGTTGATAATAGGGGAGAATCATGGTTTTCAGTTTACAATCGGGTTTAACCGTTGATCATGGGGTTGATGATGGGGAAATGATGGTGTAATGATGGAAAAATATGGGTATGGGTCACACCAGCAACCATCCAAAAGTCATGGGGAGGTGATGTTCACATCCCAATAGCTAAATATCTAGTGACTGGTCACTTATGGGATATGAACAGCAAAGGGCACCAGGGTACCCACAGCCGCTCCTGAATGATACATGCATATTGACAATAAACAGGCAACAGTTTGCCGAATAGGTCAACATAACCTTGGCAATGATAATACCGGGTGATAGTATGTAGATAAGCAAACAAAACAATACGCATCAAGGATACAGAAACGGATATGGTCCTGATATGTTCAACAACAACCAGTACTGTAGCAGTAGGGATCTCACCATCATCAACCATCATTAACCATCATTAATCATCATTATGTAATCATCATTATGTAATCATCATTATGTAATCATCATTATGTAATCATCATTATGCAATCATCATTACGTAATCATCATTAACCATCATCAATCATCATCAACCATTAATTCACCATGCACCATTCCATTTCCCAGCCATTAGCCATAGTTATTCACCATTCATCATCGCCACGAAGCTCAGCAGATTCGGTGATGACCTGCTCTGCAGGTGCCTGAGAAGTACCAAGAGTTCGCCCAGTGCGCCGGACTCGCAACGCTGCCGGTGTTGTGGCCACCGTCACGGTTGCGTTGGTTGGCGCGAGGTGTGAAACCACAGATGCGTTGGTTTTATATGGTTACATATGGATTAACTTGTGGTTAATACTAGGGGATAACCAACAAGAAGACCAAATCACACAATGTGAACCTTATCTGTGGTTTTATAGGGGGATCATAGCGTTTAATAGGGGAAGACTACCAACAATAAGACCCATGTGGGTGTTTTTCAAGCCATTGCCCCAAAAATGGTGGATTTGTTACTATAAACCACTAATAGTGGATGGTTTGGGAGTACCCCCCATTTTGCGAAACCACATGTACCTACATGTACGTGGAGATATAGATATCCATACATATGAAGATATCTATGAATGTCTTTGTAGATCCGTATATGCAGATCTCTGTGAAGGTATATGTACGTACATATGTATGATGTAGGTATGCAGGTATATTGTACGCACGTAGGTGTGTCGTATGTACGTATGTAAATGTGTGCACGTACATATGCACGTAAACAAATGTATGCATGTAAATGCAAGGATGCAAACATATGAATATACATATATTTTAGGAATAGTACTTGAACGGTCTTGGCATCAATCAAGCCAAAACTAGAGCCATGAAAATCTGCTCAGAACAATTGCGATGATAACGGGGACGATAATCATACATGGAAAGTGGTTTGTACCAAATGTATACGGACATGTAACCGGTGTACGTATATGCATACCTAATTATATGTAAATGTATATATCTGTACACATGCAAATATAAGTTTGAATACGTATTCTGCAACATCTACTATGCAATATTCAATATGTATATTTGCATGTATGTGACTAGATATACGCATGATATTTACATTTACACATGGCATGTACAAGAAACAGAGGATGAGAGCCAGCACTGATGTTTTCAGTGCACTCCAATGCCTTTGGTAAACATCCAATTATTTAAACATAAAAGTACCAATGTGAACAGCTTGGAGCAACATCCCTCCCAACGATGAGCAAACCGAGAAGCAAGCAGTGCCCTCCTTTGCCGCCGTTAAGAGACCAATCATTCAGCTGGGATTAGTGTTCAACAGTGGTGAAAAACCGTGACCATGCACAACACGAATATGGTGTTTCATACAGGAATGGTATTTTTTTCTTACGATCACCGCAGAATCACTGTCAAGATTCTTTTAATGATGATCTCCTGTGCACTATTGCCATTGATCATTATCTGATGGAATGGCACGCGCTGGGTGCAGAAGAGCCTTCACGGGTTCATTAAGTCGTCCTGGACAGTTGCTGACGATCTTCCCTCGCTGAACTTGTACCAAGTTATGGTTCCATGCAGCGATAGAGTTCAAACACATGTCTTTACTAAGCAATGAAAACGCGTTACACGAACCGGCGGGAAACTGGTTATAGCGAGGAACCAACAGATGGGTTCTCACCAACTATGGAAATACCAAGTAACCAAGAAGACAACCGGTGAGTACTATCAGAATCAGCTGTGTGATCGACGTAATTTGCTGAGGTGGACTCAGCCATTTCACCAATGGACTTGACATGACGATGACTTGTGCAAAGAAAACCTTCTGGAGAACCATCGATCAGTCTTTCATTTGCCAGGGGCATGTGTGTACGGCATAGTGATTCCGCCCAAAAGTCCAAACGTCATCTTCACCCTCCTCATTCTGATCCTCCTCACCCTCCTCATCATAAACTCCTCATCAGCTTCCGTAGGCGCCTCCCCCACCACTGCAATTTTCACCGCGGACCTGCCGTGAGGTACCAGCAGTTCCTGCGACAATCAGGAGCTGGTGAAGGCAGCGAAGCGATGGGGACGCCAGGTGTGGGGGGACGGTCTTGTCAAACTGAGCTCCTCAGGTGGTTGACATAGATGCACCATCAGGATGGGTAGGGCCCGGGTAGGTTTGTAAACAGTTCACTGGCAATGAATTTCTTCACAAAGGCGATGCGAGCCTCAGGTGCACCGGCGATGCTGGCTGCAGAGGAGATGGCTCATTGGTTGGTCGCGTGGGGTCGGGGAATCTGACAGTTCTTTGAGGAGAAGTGATGATGATGATGATGATGATGATGATGATGATGATGATGATGATGATGATGATGATGATTTCTGGTGCTTGCCTGACCCTGGTTTGGAATTTCTCTAGTGGAAATTCTTTTGGTGCCAGTTTTGCCACCTCAGCAATGCCAGGTTGACCTGGCTGTTGCAGGGCGCACCTATAGGCTTTGATCATAGAGAAACGAAACGCCATGTGGAAAACTGGACCATCATCAACCACTTAGAGACTGAGATCGTCTCAAAAAACACCATGGGATTCACTACTGCAAACTCACAGGGGCTCGGGATTGCGTCACTGCTCAACTGGGTAGTTGCGGGAAAGTCCTCAGGCCCCTGATCTCCGGAATAGATCGGTTTGGGCTCTGCCGCTGGATTTGGGAGTGCGACTTGAATCCAAAGAACTTGCCTTAAACGACGTTGCTGTTTGTTCGACACCCAGTGCCACCAACTGCACCAACACACGAAGGATACTGTGGGGATGACACAGTGTGAGCCCCTTGCAGAGGAGCACAAGAGCAAGTCTGAAGAGAAACCCGAGAGGGAAGAGAAGCCCGAGAGGGAAGAGAGGCATAGCTCGCAGATGCTCGGCCGCGGCTGGATTTGGTCAGAGGTACAGCTCCTTTCGAACGAGTACCAGTAGGCATCGGTACACCTTAGGATAAATTGTTGGTTGTTGCTGGTTTCAATATGAGTATACAACTTATATCCCTGTGATGGTCTAAGTGCGAAATGTTATAACGCATGAACTTGGACTTACCGACCCAGTACAGAAGGTGATGCGAGGTTTTGGCGGTACTGCTCTTGCCATTTTTTTGGCATAACACTGAACCGGTGTCCTACAACACCCGATTTGCTGCTTTATGTGATGCAAGGGGTACTTCCATTCATTTGGTGGTTTCTCAAAATAAGGGTCCCCCAAATCATCCCTCTATAATCATTGAGTGTTAATGAATCAACCATTTTTTGGTGATTGAGAAACTCAGACCACCTCAGTCCATCCATTCTGGTCTCTGAGTCTACTAGCTTGCCTTGCTGGCAAACATCAGCCTGTCTGGACCTCCTTGCTACGGCCAAACATAGTTTATGGCAGTCTCAGCGACCCTCAGTCCCAGAGAAGCTTCCACTGGGCTTGCGGGCTGAGGGACTACCAGAAGTACATGGACTACAAGAAGTTCATGGACCAGTACAAGGGCTACCAGGAGTAGTTGGTGACAGCAATCAGCCAAGTAGCCGTAACTAGCCAACCGCCAAGCCAGCAATCTGTTGGAAGAGGTAGATACTAAGTCACAATACCCAACTAGCTCATTTTCAAGCTGCTTATTCTGCCTGACATGACCCAACCCCGGTGGCAGGTCCAGTGCTGTTGGAGATTCGTTGGTGGTGAACACTTGGAGACCAAGAACCGCCACAGCGGGCCTTGTGGGGTCCCGTTGGCTTGGGTATAGCCATGATCATGATGCAAGAAAACCTACATACTGCAGCTGTTGCGGTCTGATCAGTCGCACCGCTCCACCGGTAGGACTGGTCCAAGTACACCGAAGGTGGCAAGACTGGAGGAATGGACTTCCAGCAGTACATGGATTTCAAGCACCGGGGCGGCAGCTGACTGGTGTGATCGACAGTTGAAGAGTGTTGGTGAGAAGGCACTGTCCACTTTGGAGAAGGTGTTCGATGGATTCGGGTGGTTCCATTTATTGATTCAGGAACTTTGTTCGATGGATTCAGGTGGTTCCATTTATTGATTTGAGGGTTTACGGGAACTCCAAGACATGGTGTAACCGCCAACCTGGCCTAGACGCGGTTACTTTAGGGGGGGCTATATATTCTGAGGGTACATGACTCATGAACAATGTGCCGATAATCTTGTGGATTCGTGCTTTTGCAAACCCACCAGATTTGCGCTTACTTTCACCTTTCTTGACAATAAAGATATTCATATCAGCATATCACTAACAAATATCAAGAAACACGACATTTGCACCGGCCATCGCCACCATTAAGCATCAGCAACCATCAACACCCCCACTGAGACCCTGCCAGCGATCACCAGCCCAGGAAGTACCTGTCTCAGGGCGGCTCCAGTGGATCTCCTCAGCAACAGTTTCTCGTCGGGCGGTCAGCCATGGGGATGGTGACACCCCCAGGTTGCTGATCCCCCGGAAGATGGTGACCTTCGCTGGGCCCAGAAGTGAGTGGATACACCGAAAAATTGGGGGGGGTCACATCATGCAACCCCTTTGATCATTGTATGTGAGTTTTCATTTATCTTCAAATGGAGATATTGTATACAGAGGGGATATCTTGTGAGTCTACAGATGCCCCCATTGCTGAGACACCTCCATTGATGAGCCAAGTGGTTGAGCCCCAAAGTGGTCCGGAGGGAGACACATACGAGGCCCGAAAACGAATATCGACGGACTTCGTTGTTGGGACATGGTGGTCCTCGCACCTTCAACGGGGCCGATGTTGCGGGCAACTGGGGGCTGGAACCTTTAGTTGGGGAGACGGACATGGACCTGGTGCACCAGCTGTCACAAATCAGCTTGCTGTATCTACTGTATCTACTGTTGGTTCTTTTTGGTTCCCATACTATGAGCCATCATGACAATTTCGAACCATTAAACATCATTATCAATCACAATTCACCATCACCACTTCCATTAAGCAACATTATTCATCATGAATTACCATTAAGCATCAGTGAGCATTGTCAACCAGTCCTGAACAGTAATGCCTTGGACGGGCCGAGCCTGCAGCTCCAAGGTACATGGATTATTCCAAGTACATCAACGGCAAGGGACACCAGGCACGGTTGAGCATGGTATCCCGATCATAGCATAGTGGAGATCCTGCTAAATCATCAACCACGCTTATGAACTAACGGGATTAACGGTGATAGTATGCTTAGTGATGGGATTATCCACAATGGTTATTAGAATGATATTGTGGTTCTCATTCAGACTACAATAGCTATTAGTCAACCGATTACTTGCGAGCTATTTCACCAACGGGACTGTTAAACAATTGGAACAGTCCCCACTATATACGTTATAGTCATAGTCATCTATATTCGTTCTTTGTTCTTGTTTGTAATCATCCATTGTATTTATCATCAAACATTTGTTTTATCATTATCCATGTATATACATATATGCATATATGCACATATTCTCTGTCTTTTGTTGTTGCTTATTATCCATGATATGCCCACAGTTCGCCAGCTAGCCGACCACCAAACATATTGCGGTCATTGTTCACGTACTGCTGCCAGTCAACCGATTGCCTATGTAGTCAATCATGTGTTGCCTGCATGAGATTGTTGAGCAAACTGGTTAACAATGTGGGCTGAACGTAGTTTTACTTTATCAACATGCTTACCTGATGGTTTGTGGATGTGAGCCAAGAAATCAAACGTTTTTGGCGTCAATGACAGGGATCATAAGCAAGAACAATGGCTGAGATATACTGAATGTACTGGGAATATCACAACATCACTAGTGCATGGCCGATACTGGGATATTGAAAATGGGTTAACGGATGAATAAAACAAATGGAAGAAAGCCAAAAACATGTGACTTGATGGCGAACAATATGGTACATTAAACGCTATGCTGGTTGCTCACGGGGAGATAGGGGACAGTAACCATCAAAAATACAGTAGTTGGCACATCGCACGGTTTGACCCACAACCAGCCATATGGCAGTGAATGATTCATGATGCGGCATTTTAAACGGCAATAAGGAATTTCCAGTTATATTCTGGGTCATAGGAGCGTGTCCATGAGTGGGGCCCGCCCCAAGCATCTCCAAATGATCGCTATCTCCCTTGTGTACACACGCACATATCATCACACCTCTGTTTTTCCTCCATAGGTTTTCGGAAATTGTGCCACCGCAAATGCCGCATTGAGGGCACTTGACATATCTTCCTTATGTCGGAGCATTTTTGTTTGGACTATTTTTGAGTTGCTTGCAGCAGTCGTGTTTTTTGCAAGCAGCTGACAGCAGACATGGCACGACTTGAGCAGATGGCAGTCCGAAAGGTTCCTAACTATTTTGTTTCAACCAAGCATAAAGACAGCGTTCCACAGGCCCAAAGACATTTGATCATGAGGGCAAATCAATGCTGTGTGAAAATGAGGATGCGTAGAAGTAGGATAAAATAAGCATGTTGTCAACAACCATTTTTTTTTGACCATTAGTGTATTATAAACTAATTATTAAAGAGTATTCACCATTTTTGGTAGTATAGGTTTTTGTGCACAACGAGCTAAGAGGTGAAGTCCTCAAAATTTCCCATGGCTTCCAGCCAAGCGTTTCGAATGATGACAGTGCCGTTGGAGACAGTGATGGCGATGAAAAGGATGCAGCCACATGAAGTCTTGATGGAAGCGGATGTACTGAATGAATTTGACGAAAGCAAGGGCAAAGCCATGTTTGTATCTCACCAGTGGGTAACTCACCATCATCCTGATCCAAATATGGAGCAGTTTGGAGTCTTGCAGCGAACTTTGCACAACTTGCGAGCAGGCAGAAGCAAGATCTCTGCTTCAGCAGAGTCGGAAGCCACATTTGGCCGGGTGAAGTGCCCGAAAGCAGCGGATTTTTGTGAAATCCACATTTGGTATGATTATTTCTCTTGTCCACAAGGTACTTCAAAGAGGGCTACATTGCAGCGACAGTTGGCAATCAACTCCATTCCCTCCTACGTAGCGCGGTGTCTTTTTTTCGTAATTTTGTGCCCTTCTGTCCGCAAGTTAAGCTACGAAACGTGGTCGACGCGTGGTTGGTGTCGACTGGAGCATTTGGCACGACATTTGGCTCGGGATGATGGTTTCATGATTGTCATCAAGACACCAAGTCACCCGACCCTCACTTTTAATCTGGCTGGTGTGTGCAAGCCACCTTGTGAAGGAGATTTCACGCATGAAGTTGACAGGGCAACAGTCGGCCAAGTGATTCTTCAAATGCTTTGGAGCAAGTTGCACTTGCTTCTTGAACATGGTGACATTCACAAGTATCGGTTCCTGCTG
>VSDK01018977.1:63126-73284 GCA_009767595.1 Symbiodinium kawagutii
TGCTGAATTTGCAACATACTTATCTCCGGGGTTTGGTCGGCCTGCATCCTATTGAAGGCCTCATTCCCGGCTTTGACACAAAGATTGACCCGACCGATAATGCCACAGGTTTTTTGGTGTCACGCTTTCTGCATGATAATCAGTTCAAACATGTCACAGAACGTGACTCAGCCGGCTGGTCCCCACTTTGCTATGCAGTCTTGACAGGCAGGGTCTCTCTGGTGAAAGCCCTCTTGGAGACTAAGGCCGATGCCAATGAGACCACAACAAAGCAGACTAGGCATGCCAACTTCAACAACAAACTTCCAGTCCTGAGTCTGGCTGTTGCATACCACAGTAATGAGGTCATGGAGTTGCTTCTCTCGGCGCGTGCCAATGTCAATGCTCGTTGCTAAACGTTGATGCCAGCACTTCTTCATGGGGCGGGCTCGGAGAACGTTGCGGGAGTTCGCCGATTGCTGGATGCACGTGCCAATCCACGCCTCAAAGGTTATCCCGATTCGAGCCTGTTTCGGACAGCTTGCTGTTGTGGCAGCACAGGGGTTATGAGGGAGTTGCTGGCAACAATACGGCATGAAGTCAGTCTGCGATTTTGTTTGCATTGCACACTGGCTTTCGGCGGAGGGATCGACTCGGTCTCTTGTTTGATTGAGGCGACCGCAGATGTGAATGAGCAGGTGCGCATTCCCTTCACTCGAACCACAATGTGGTCCTTTGTCAGGCTGCTGCATTTGACTCACTACGTGAGCCCTTCGGCACTCACGCTTTTGGCCTACCATCATTATGGCGCGACCCCCTTGACATTCAGTATCTTGACGGGGAAGTTTGATACCATTCCCATGCTTCTAGCTGCCGGGGCCAGTTGGAACATCCCAAATGACAGAGGAAAGAGTCCAGCAGATTTTCTGCGGCAGATAGACGTGCCATTCTTCTGGAACGAGCTCGGCCAAGCCTTCAATGGCAGAGAGGAGTCAGAGGATTCAGATGATACCATCTCCATTTGAGTTCGGTATGAGACTGTGATAGTGTTCACTGGGTGGTCCAAGATAGTTTGTAAAATACGAGTCTGTAAATATACAATGCACATGTTATGCATATTTATAGAACTAGAAGTTTGCTGCCGTGTTTTCCATCGTTTCACGTTGAGGGGAGCGACCAACTGCAGCATGGTTTCTGGCATAAGGGTTTGGCCTTCTGTTTCAATTATTTGTACGACTGCGGCACAGCTACGCAGCAGGCCACTTCCCGTGCTGCTTGGCTCTTCCACGCTTCTTCTCAATGTTTCACTAGCTTGCAGCGCGAGCCACTTCGTTTGCTTGCTGTATGAACACATGCTGGCAGAAATTGAATGGTTTGTTTGTTTCGATGTTCAGAAGTACTGAAGGCGCCCCCCTCTACAAAACTGGGTTCTTAAAAAGGAACCAAAACTAATTGCTTAAAAAATCAACTCTGTTGTAAGGATTTGGCACACTTAATCCATTACACTCAACACAACTGTTACAAATCAAATAGAAGCAACAGTAGGAAAATCGTGAATGACAGGCCTCTGGTTTTCATTGTCCTTGCTCCTGTCAATGAACAACCTGGGTAGTTTTTACTATTAATCAAGGGTATTCTGCAACAGGGAAATCTTTCAATCAATTGCCGATAAACGGTTTCGAAGTTGAAATTCCCTATTAAACTAAGATTAAGTAAAACACTGCCGAACATCGGATTGCGAAACTTTTCCCTGAGACCCTAAGAAGAAATTTGGCACCCGAAGAGAAACAAAGAAGTAAAGATAAATCATATCATATCATATCAAATTCAAGTTAAGACATTGACTAAAATTGGATTTCGAATTTTCCCCTAAAGATAAACCTTGAAAGGCTCATACAAAAGACAAAATGGTTCATTTTTAAATTGATGGATTTCCAAATTGCCAATTAAAACGGCACCAATGATTTGTTTTTAATGATATCCCCTAAAACTAATTAGATTGAAACCTCATAAGACAAATAAGACAAATGTATGGTGGACCCCCAAAAAAGCATTCCGCAAAGAGATGTTTCTATTACAGGGGGCAGGATTTTGGTGCCAAGGTGTTGGTGACCCATTCTGCTGGGGGGCAACATGCTGTTTCCAGAAAGGACTTTCAGCCGCGAAAGGCCATGGATTTTCAGCATTTCAAATGGGGCCCCAAGCATCTCCGACATGGGCCCCCGATATGGGGAGATCGCCAGAGCAACGGTAGGCCATGGATTTTCAGCACTTCATGGATTTCAAGAAGTACATGGCGAGCCAGGCAGCAGCTCACTGCCCAGTGAATCGGTGTGGTGAGAAGCCGCGACCGGGGCAGTTTCGATGGGCCAAGTAGCTGCCAAGAAAAGACACCAAGTAGCTCTGCCAAGATTTTAGTTTAGCCAAATATAGCTCATAGTTTGGCTATAGTTTCTCGCCTATAGTTGGCTCAGAGATTCTCTTCTACCATTCTTAGCCAAGTATAGCTTGCGCGGTGGCAGTAGGATGTCCACTGCCAGGCTCCAGTAGATGTGTCCAACTTCATGGGAGGCGATGCAGGTGGGACTGCGTCGGTGTGTTGCTGAGCCACAAAGTCTGACAGTGATGGTTGGTGATTGTAATCAACTACTGATGATGTATAATGATGTATCTATACATACATATTCATGTATTATATGACTATATATATAGATTTATATACATATATGTATATGACTATAGACATATATTTCATAGCTTTGTATGAATTTATGGCATACAGTTCAAGAAGATGATGACAATCGATGTCAATGGTCTATTATATAGATTCTGACCGCCAATAGTTGTTCATTGCTGATGCTGATAGATATGAATTACGAAATGAAAGCCGTGTCTTCAGCAGGTTTACCCTCTGGTAAACTAACATGGCAATGGATAATCCACAATTTATTGGTGTTTTCCCAGGGTTTCACTACAAAATATGGCGAAAATCCATTGCCAAGTTAGTTTACCGGAGGGTACCTGCAACAGCAATAGCTTCCAGCCGCGCTTGGATGGTGGCTTCGCAACGGGAGGCAGCATGGGAAGCTTCGAGCTTCTTGGACAGCGATGTTGGACCCCGAAAAAGCCAGTTTCAATGGCGAAGCCACCAGCTTCAGCTTGAGGTCAAGGTACACCATGTATGGACAAGGCCACAGATTAGGAAGCTTCATATAGATGTCAAAATTTCATGGTTACAGTGGCGAAGCCACCAATCAGATAGAGAACACCAGGGAATCATGTGGAATGTATTTCTAATTTTAAAAGTCATCAGATATTAAACGCACATATTAGCCTGGATTGTGTCAGCGTTGCGGATGGCCCGTCAATGTTTGGATGCCAAGTGCATCAGTCAACCTCCGGGAACCCTGGCTGTCAGGCTCCGGGGTTTCTTGTGCGTTCTGGGAACCACTGGGAGCACTGGAAGCACGGTGGTTTGGGAGAGGTTTCGTGCAAGTTGTCCTTGGGCAACCCTGGTGTTGTACGGATGCGGCCGTGGGGAATCTCACGTTGATGGGGAAACCCACACTCCAAAAGTGCACAATCAACGGATGGACCCTTGTGCACCTCGCATTCTGGGGGTAGACTTTAGGTGTTTAGTTAGTATCCGCTGTGAATGGGAGATCCAGATAAACAACCATATTTGATGTTGGATCCCCAGCTATGGTGAAACTGATGGTGATTTATCAATATGGACCTGACATTCTCAGGCACTTACTGGCCATTTCCCCATTTTGCCAAGGAAGTACATGACTGACTACAAGCAGTACGTTGATTGGCAGCAGTTCATGAACTACCAGAAGTACATGTCTGGAGGCAAGTCTGATCCAGAAACAACGCGCTGGGCCCGTGGATGTAGGTGAGGGAACACACGCTATCGGGTTTCTTAGCAAGAAACAAGCCAACTTAAGGCCGTGAGGCCAATCAATTTAATCCTACCAGATGTGGCGGAAACTTGAAAGTAGGATTGTGTCGCGATTGTCTAAAAATGCATTGTGGGTGGGTCAGTGTCAGTGTGAGAGATTATTGACTTAAATGCTATGCAAAGGATTCTGGCAATTTATGATCTCAGCATCCCGACACTAAGCAATCGGCATAGTGACCGCTATAATCTCCAAGTGTTGTTGGTTGTTGATTATCCGGTCCTACTGGAGAACTGTCATTGACCAACATCGTTATTGATGCTCATGCTATTCTCCCACATGCCCTCATGTTCTCAACCGATCAAAATTTAGGGCATTGACAAGGGTATTGACAATATAGGATAATAAGACCCCTTAATGTGGTATATTTTGGTATGTTATACTAAAAATCCGTGGTATTGATTTGCAATGCCATTATCCTATATACCCTTCATGAATTATGGTTATTGACTACTATTGATAATTATGTAGCATATATGTGGGGGGGGGGTATATGTTGACTTAATTAAGCATTAAACAACCTTGGTTTCTGACAGCTGAAGTGATCGCCGGGCTTGGCCTCCCAGGCTCCAGCCAAGGTGGAGCTCAGGGCGGAGACTACCAGTACCTTGGCGCTGGAATGATGGGAACTCCCCGAAAATGATGGGTTTCTTAGTGGTGAACCATGGCTATTAACAAGGGAATGATAAGGAATAATATACCAGCTATATTTGTTGGTTTTTACTGTAAACGGTTGATCAACTGGCTAGGGCAAACGAAGCAATCATAGGGGACATACCAGCTATGATGTTGGTTTATTTTTGTTTAAGTATGGTTAATGCTGGTTCTCCACAAGGGAATAAGAAGGAGTAGTAGGGGATATACCAGCTATACTGGTTGGTTTATTACTGTAAACCGTTGATCAACTGGCAATGAAAATTCCAGCATTTTGGCAATGGAAAACAGCCTGGTAAATCATCCATTGATGGTGCATTTTCCAGCTAGCCATACTAGTTTACCAGAGGGTGTACCTCTTCTGATCCTTCCCTGGCACCTGCTAACAGGGTTGGCGTGTTGTGGCTACCAGCACCAATGGGGTGGAGGTGTCCAGTCGCCATTACGTTCAGTTCGGATCACTTGGACTGAACAATTGGCACCTCGTTTCTTACTCTGGCAATCCCTGACCTGGTTGCGGGGGGAAATCCACCATTGATATGGGTTTTACCTACAACGAATAGTGAGTTGAGCTTCCGGGTTAGTTTACATGAGTGTAAATCATCTTTAGAAAATCCATATTGGCCAAGCAATAGTAGTAAAATATGATGAAACAACACCAGTCACACCAGCAGCTATCAACCGGCTTGCACACACACTGGAGATGCTGATGTCTTGCGATCAATCACAGTAATTCGAATGGAGCAAGTAGTCGTGAACAGTCGGTGTTGATATATCCTTCGTCCGCTTAGATACTGTATCGTTTACTCTCTTACCCTCCGAGCATTCCCAGCCAGCAAGCCTCCATACTGGAATGGGATAGCTGGCTTCAAGTCAAACGTCTCAATGCTTCGAGTTGTGGGGCATTTGGGTACCCTTTGTTGGTAAGAGAAAAGGTTCCCATCCAGTTTATCACGTGGAAATTTGAGGAATTTGATGGATGCCATTCCACCTCCACATATTCGGGTCCCCACTTCATGGGTTTCTGTCTAGGATTTTGTGGAGCCTACTAGAAAATCAGCTTCATATTGGTAGATGACAGTCCTTGACGGTAAACAGATGTGGGGCGTAACCCCGGGCCAGACCTTTGGATATAGCATCTCCCCCGCAGAACTGCCAACAGGAAGTACATGCCATCGCAGTCGGGAGCTCAGCAAGAAAAGCTGATAACGGGATGGTCAACTGAGGGGTGTTGTTAAGACAGAAGTAAACTATAAGTGGTTCTGAATCAGCAGCAGTGATGAGTTATTTATCAATAATGATATCCAAGTGATTATTAATAATTCACTTGTTAATAATCCAGAATGACCAGTTAGGGGTTGAGCAAGAGTAAGTTCACTATGGTTGATACTTTGTCTGGCTGGTTGATAGCAAGGGATCACCAACAACGGTATGTTTGACTCAAGGGGTTGATGAGGGATCACAAGCAACAAGGAGGTCCTCAGTTCTGTGATTTATGTCACCTGGAGTACCTGCTTCGTTGCAAGGTCGGGTTTGTACCTGGAGGTTAGCGTCCGTACCTGGATGGCAACTGGGAACATTCACCGTGGTTTTCGGGGTTAGTTCAGCCATCTTTTCAGGTGATTTACCACGGCTGTATCCCAGGAAACTAAACAGCAACACCTCGCGGTTCACCGACAGGCTTCCGCAGTTCCTGTTTGAAATCAGTTGCAGAGACTGATTTGTTTTTCAGAGTTGACTGGTAGCGACAGGGGCTGAACATCGTTCATGCATAGTCTGGTCTACTCATAGTAAAAAATGCTGTTGCATGGATCAAGTATTTGTATCCAGAAAGACCAGGTCTTGTCATCAGCATAGTTCAAAGTCATGACGGCGACGTCATGACCCCGACATCATGACACATTACATGTCACATCCTGGCTCAGTTGAGGTCCACAGATGCGAAGCCGGAGGCGAACCCGATGTGGGGCTGGAAATACCATGACCAATGGAGCCATATGAGAACATGTTGTGGTGATTAGATGTATTAGATGGATGGAACCATGTGAAGACGAATTATTCATTCAATCATCACTATGATTGTGGATTCCAAGACATTGTGATGATTATGGATTGGACCGGTCGACTTCAACGGTTGTCGACTAGGTTGGAGCTTCAGTCTTCGGGTGACCTGCGAGCCAAGGATGTTTGTCACCGGCGTTATGATTCGGGAACGCAGCATATGGTGGTTTCTCGAAATAGGGAACCCCATCGAATGCTTGGTTTATCACCATGAATGGTTAATAAAGGATGATAACTGGGGGTCATATGGGTCTTGTGCAAGTCATATGGGTCTTGTTCAAGTCATTTGAATTGGTTTATCACTATGAATAGTTAGTTAAAGGATGACTTGAACAAGACCCATATGGGAAACCAAAAGCTTGTAGGGACAGTCACCGAGTTGAGCCCATCACCAGCGAAGCTGCCGGCCAGGTGGCCATGCTGGCGTTGGGGCGCCCGGCGCTGGTCAGAAATAGCAACGACAGGCAGAAAGAGGCGGAAAGATTCGGGGGTTTTTACATATCTAAACCACAGATAAACCATATGTAAAAAAGAAACAGAAATGAAATGAAGAAATGAACAGATCCGAAAAGAAGATCCATGATAACCCAAACAAATTCTGTTTAACATGTGGCTGTGTGTTATATCTCCGCTCTTGCAGCCTATTTGATCAGCGGAAAACATCACCGGAAAAGACTGCTTCGGATTCCTGAGTTTTGTTCGGAAACAAATTATCAGCAGGCAGCACAAAAATGGTCAGGGTAGAGGGGCCACTCATGACAAACTCTTGGACTCAATTTTGAGCTCCAAACTCATTAGATTCAACCTGGGGTGGAAAAGCTCTGAAATGCTGTTGAGGGTATGTTGCAAACCAATCTTCTGGATACATCGCTGTTGCACCATGCTTCCTTGGCTAAACATTCGGCCAAAGCTGTAGAAGGCTCGGGAGCTTTCAGCGGAGGTGCCAACACAAACTTGCAGCGGCAACAGTTCCTGGGATACAGTAAGTGTTGAGATTAGAAACATAGGTCAGTCAGGATTTGTTTCAAGAATAGTTCTTTCAATATAAGTGTATGATGAACGTTTTATGAACGTTTAAGTTGTGTATAGATTGGGATGATCACAAAAGGAGCGAACATTGTACATACCAATCTTGGGAGTTGAACATGCCACGAAGTTCATGTTTGGGACCCAAACAGTTGTATATAAATGAAACACAGCCACTTGTGACACTCTATTGATCTACATGGGTAAGCCCGCTCGGCATGGTGTGGCGCTGCCATGGCCAATGTTCATAGTATCCACCATTTCAAAATTTACCAGCAGTTTGGTTTAGATGGTTGATTCATTCATAGGGAGATATTTTACCATAGAGTGCCCAGCATCCGTGTGTTTGCAGTGTAGAGCAAGTTTGCACATGATCCTGACGTGGAGGGAGCATTGATAGCTCAGTGATACCTCTCGAGATTTTGCCCTTTGAGGGTTTCTCAAAATGGGGGACCCCTCAAATCATCCATTTTCAACTGTTTATAGTAGTAAACCAAAGATTTTCTGGGTACCCCTCTTTGGAGAAACTGCCACATGCGAATATGGACAAGACCTGGGATAGATATATGGCCGGGGTACCCGGCACCCCTGTCTCTTTATATCCCGTCACCGATTTCCAACTGTTGTGATGTTCACCCAGGCATTTTGTTGTGCTGTTCACCCAACCCTTGGGCCCTTGGGTTGGTTATCATTGACGCAGAAGCACAGGGACTGACGAGTCTCAGAATGTTTGATCAGTGATTCATCATTGAGCGCTGGTAATACTTATCATTGGCATTCATTGGATATACTAGACGGCTATGCTAAAATCATTAGTAGATATCTTTACCTGTGATTAAATACTGACACTTGAGTTAGTTCAACCAATGCATGGGAGTCTGGACATAAGGTATCTTGATCCAATGCCTGTTGCAATTAGAGAGCAACCAGTCATGTGAATATTCAAACAGCTATATCTACTCAAAGATGTGTTCCAGGGTCTAGTGTATTAAACGATATCAAACTATGTCCTACAGTTTAGCAATCTCCTTGCAGTGCTTCTATGCAACTTACTGGGTCTTATGAGCTCTGGTGCGAGGTTTATCTTTGAAGCTGTGATTTGAGACCTGTTGCAGACTTTCACAGTCAAGGCTATGACTTTGCAGTACGTACTAACATCCCTTTGGGAATGGCCTCTACAGAGGAACCTTTGTCACAGAGAACAACGTTGCAAGTAGAGGCAGCGACTCGACATGAAGTTCGAAACCGTCTGCGGCCACACTGCGATCTGGGATGCAACGGGAAGTGCTCGATTGCTGCATTGTTGAAGGAACCAGAAATGACACGCTTGCCTACTGGAACTGCTATCGCCCTCCCCAAGATGCCGGAAAATGAACGGGCGCGGGCAGGCTGTTTGAAACCGAGCTGCGTTTCGAAGGCGGCCGCGCTCAAGAGCTGCCATCTACAATTGGCGGCATGCAGGTTGAATCATTGCTAGAGCAAGGAAGGGCACAAATCTGCGGAAAAAACCTGAAGCCCAGGGCGCTTCACAGCTATCGGCCTAAGCGTCGGCTATCCCAGGCTTCCATGTGGCTTGTATCTCTTTCGGCGCGCTAACTGACAGCCGGCAACGGGCAAATGACAGCAAATGATCGCAACCCATGTCAGCTGCTTTCATGCGATCGCCGCTGCGATGAAACAAAGCGCCCCGTTACACAGAGGCATGCCCCTGTTCGGCATTGACCTGCGTTGTCTTCATTTTTTCCCCAGCTGAGACATGAAACCCTGCAGCCAAAAAGTCGAAGAACAGCGGCAAAGAACATATAATGTCGTCCAAGATGTGGAAGGTTGCCCAAATTCAATACGTTTGATTGTCATGTGCCTCTTTGGGCCGGTTTTGGCTGACCGCGATTGTCAATTTTGAATTAGCTTGATTTTGATACAACTCATTTAACGATTTGTTTTCGTAATTCTATCAGTGGAAGATGGCTAAGATTTGGCACTTCCCCTTGTTTTGAGCCGAGCCTTTGGCAAATGGCAAGAAATCAAGGAAGGCCACAAATTGCCTTTGAAGAAACCCTTTTTGCATCGCTGCTTGAGTAGCGCCCAAATGTAGTCGTTGGTCTTGCACAGTTTATGCCGCAAAGAATGGTCATTGGTGTCGCTGGTTGGGACTGAAGCACCACGTCACTAGGACCTACATGGCGGGTGTGTGTTTTAAGGCTCTACGGCTGCAGTGGTTTTTGTTGCAACAGTACAGCTTGTCATCATTGGTGTTTGGTGGATATGAAGGCTGGTAGCAGTTGACACTCTACGTGGGCGATGGATGATCTTGTTGGTTGTTCCTGTTGAACTATTGCGTTGTTGTTGTGGTTGTGGTTGTGCTTGTGCTTGTGCTTGTGTTTGTGCTTGTTGTTGTTGTTGTTGTTGTTGTTGTTGTTGTTGTTGTTGTTGTTGTTGTTGTTGTTGTTGTTGTTGTTGTTGTTGTTGTTATTGT
>VSDK01018977.1:73337-105418 GCA_009767595.1 Symbiodinium kawagutii
GTTGTCGTTGTCGTTGTTGTTGTTGTTGTTGTTGTTGTTGTTGTTGTTGTTGTTATTGTTGTTGCTACTGACGTTGTTGGCTCTGATGATAATTTCTATATCGCGAAAACCATTTTAGAACAACACCAATATTTAACAATCACGGCCATCATTGGCTGGCATCAAGTAGATTGTATTTCCATAACCACAGCAAATGCTAGTGAACCCATCAGCCTTCATTGCTTGGATGTCCATTTGGGATTAATTTTTCTTTTGATATCATTGTGGCAAGTAACCTCGCAGGTGAGTCATGAGTTGTCAGCACGCCCCGGTCCAACTATCAACCACTAGTTGGAACACGTGGGGCGCCCAGGGCTTCTAAGTCGTCCAAGTCGAAGGAAAAGACTGCAGACGAGGAGCTACCGGAAGTTGCTGCGGTGGTTGCGTGGCTGGGGCTCAACAAGGTGAGGGGGAATCATAGTGATGAATCATCCTCAAAAAATGGTGACATGGTCAATCATGGTCAAACATGGTCATGATGGTCAACGAAATCTCAATAGTGATGAATGCTGCTTGATATCGGCTGAATTTGGCCAATGGTCAGACAAAAAAGAAGAGAACGGGTACACACAAAGTATCATGAGGCAGCAATGATTTATCCATTCATCCATCCATCCATCGATCCATCCCTCCGTCCGTCCGTCCGTCCGTCCGTCCATCCATCCATCCAGCCATCCATCCATACATACATACATACATACATACATACATATATACATACATACATATATATATATATATAATCTTTTTTTCACGGGAAAACAAACATACCGCCCCCAAATTGGTCCGTGTCAAACTTGTCCACTTTTCAAGGTTTCGGTCCATGTTCTCATTTTCGCAAACCAGGAATCACATTTTCATTCACTGCCTCAGGGAGGGCGACATTTGATGGTGAATGTTCATGTTACATCACGTGGCTATGTGTCAACATTAACCATCGCAAAAAAGGGGTAGGTGGACATCCCAACAGCTCGACTAGTTTGGTCATTCGGGGGATGTTCACCAGGGGACCAGGGTATTGACCTACAGCCATGTTAGTGATTCATTTCTTATTTTTTTTTTCTACGTTTTCATCCCAACATGGAGCAGTAAGACGGAGGCCGGATTGTAACGTTGGTATTTTTGGTATTTTGAGTGTTCCAGAACCATACATTTTCGGTCCATGTTGGGACTCCCCCCGGTACAATCACAGCACCCAGCCAAATGAACTTGGAACAATTGCATATCAAATGAGCATTTTTGGGTGATTTCAGGGTTCTCCAAATTGTACAGTCCGATTTTTGTCGGAATAGCAACTTTAAGCACACCCTGAAGTGTTCTCATAGTTTGGCTCAAAACTGGGTAGTAGGTTAAAGAGTCAGTTTGAATCAACAAGTTGAAAGGACTCATTTTTTTCATGGTTTTTGATTGAACAGTGGCAAGATGCGGCTTGTATCGAGGTGTTGCATCAAGCAGTTGCAAGAAGACTTCCAATCGGTTTCGATTTCGATCCGAAAGCTTCAATGGTTTCAGTTCAAGAATCCCAAACTTTACGTTTGTTGAATCCAAATCTTGACGCAGAGTTCGTTTGTTATTTTGACCAAGAAAGTGAAAACATCTTCGGGTTCCATAGTGGGTTTTGATCGAGCAATTGCTAAGGCAGTACATTTGCGACGGTTTTGATTACACCCAAAGGTGTTCGTGATTTCAGATCGGGCCCTGGGAAAACCCAGGGTTTTGGATCGCGCAAATGTGAAAAACGTGATATGCTCTGTCGAATCGGTGCTATTAGAGGCGTTCATTGCAAAGAGTTTCGAACCTACCAAGTTTTCAAATGTGACGGTCATCATGGAGTGGGAAAATGTATTCACAGAAAGTGTTTTTAGGATCATCATCAACTAAGATTTTTTGTAAAACTCATTGCCGGCAAAAAACACATCTATATACATACAAATATATCTAAATATACATCTAATTTCACATATATATATACACACAATTATGTATGATTTTACTCACATATATATTTTCATATATACATTATATATACATACATAAATAGATGTATATGTATATATAACTGTAGGGGAATTGAGTTGCCATCATGTCCTCACCAGCAAATAGACCATTCTTTTGTGAGTCGACGCCATCAGAATCATGAGATACATTCCACAATTCCACAATTCGACAAGTCCACAGTTCCAGATGTCCCTCCTGGATGATATGGGTGCTTCTCGAAATAGAGGTACCCCCAAATCATCGAATATCACATATTTTCAGGAATAAGTTCCCAATTTGAAGAAACCACCATATAAAGTCATATAGTTGGTATATCCCCTGAAATTG
Organism: Symbiodinium kawagutii; assembly: GCA_009767595.1. Taxonomy (NCBI): domain Eukaryota; class Dinophyceae; order Suessiales; family Symbiodiniaceae; genus Symbiodinium; species Symbiodinium kawagutii. The sequence goes on from VSDK01018977.1 coordinate 75,702, forward strand.
ATGGATAGTATCCCCCATTATCAACCATTTTGAATGTGTACAACCTAAGAAACCAACATATGAGTCTCATTTGTTGCTTGCAGCGTTTGATCATCCACAGCCCACGGGATCTCTCCTTCGAGCTTCGTTTCCAGGACCAGTCCGAAAAGAGTCAGGCCCCGTGGCACCGGTGCTGTGGACAACGCTTGATGATGGTTACCCTGGCTGAACCAATAGTTTGATGTGGGAGAACCACCTGTTTGGCTGGGTTTCCCTATCAAAATCCAAAATCAAGAGGCTTTTGAACCGCAAACTGCTGCGAATGCTGTGGAAAGGAGACAGTTTTTGCTCCAAGACATTGCAAATGCCAACCAACCCAACCGGTATTGGCGATATCGCGCCATGCAAAGGCACATGGCTGAGCAGCAACTTAAGTATCGCTCCAGCATGCACAGAACTGCAACAAGCTTGAGGTCGAAAGTGAAACTGTGCAAGATATCTTTTATACTTGTTAAGAAGTTGCAACCACAAACAACTGGTCTTTTTCCCACCGGAAGACAGTTTATAGATATCGCGGGGTTGGGCTTTGTATTTCGCATGCCGACTTGCTCATGTACCCTTCAATTATATTATTGCAGAGTTAGTTTGGGCTGACAGGCCACAGGGGAACTGAGCCTTTCATTGTGGGATTCTAAGGGGAAAAGGATTGTTAATTGACACCAGGGCCAGACATTTACAACTTTTGTTCAGTCGATGTCGCTATCGCTACCCTCAGTAGTGGTTCCTCCCCCGATCGGTTCAAAATCTTGCGTTCAGTTGGGGGAGAGAATCCTCAAAAGGTCACCCAACCTGCGTTCAGTTGGGGGAGAGCTGTTGTTCTTTGGTTAATTTCTGGTTTTTATAGCATTATTTGTTGGAATTAGCTTGGCGAGAGCTATTGTAACTTGATGATTTTGCAATATGAATCGATTGATTTAGTTGGGGGGAAGCCATGTTGTGAGATCACATGATTATCATTAAATGCTTGGTGTAGGTTGGGGAGAGCCATTGGTCCAATAAGGGGGTTCAAAACCAACCCAGGTTCCAACTGGTCATGTTTTGAAGTCTGTGTCCTTGCTGACGTATCGTGTGGCTTTGCTGACGATGCGCCATTCAAGTTTCGGGCCTGTCAGCTTCTGACGGTTCCGGTGGCAATGACGGGTACTCTGGTCTCGGGTAGTCGGGCCATCAGTCAGTAAATGTCATCGTCAGTTGCGGGAATCAATTCGGGAAAGTTCGGGAAACCAGCTTCTCTGAGATCACTCCTGCCAATGTAAAAGGCAGAAAATAAATCAGATTTTGTTCTTGGTAATCCACGCCACACCATTGCTTTTCTATGGTTTCCATTGTTCTTCCCGACATGATTGAATCTTGCGTTCACATGGTGTTTTACTAACATCAACAAGATTTTTTGACCTCGTTTTTTTCATTTGGTCACCTTGCGTTCACATGGTGTTTTACTGATTTTTGATACATGAAAAAGATGATAAAACATGAGGTTTTGCATTTCGTGCTGCGTTCACATGGGGCAAAAAGTTGGTGGACCTTTTGTGGCACGTTGGTGGACGTAGTTCCATGCGAGAAACATGTCGGAGAGGAAAGTTGGGGGAGGAAACACCTAGCGATTAGTTAGTGATGATTAATCATGAGTTGCCCTTAATTGCCCATCTTTAACCATGAGTTGACCTTCATTGATAATCACTTTATATTACCATTTTTGGCCTTCATTCACTGCATTCCCGCAATCAGCTATCCAGTATCAATCACTACCCTGGCCGTTATGGCACGGATCGGTTGATCTCCCCTCTTCACAGCACCTTTTGATCACCAGGGCAGCAACTTCCAGCAGTACATTCCTGACATCTCTCAGTACATCCCTGGTGGTGGCAGGGGCTCCTGGGACGACGAAAACACATGGGCGGTTGAAGGGAGGAAGGACAGGAGATGATGTTTAATGATGACCAATGATTATTAATGATGATTAATCTTAGTCAATGAATGAGGATTGATATTGGATCATGACACTGGCATGCTTGAAAGGGGTTTTATGTATGTTTTTGAATGAGTAGGCTTTGTAGGATTTGTACGATTTATCAGAAATGCACACTTTGACAGATGCCAAGACACTGAGCGACAGCTATGAGATGAGGACATGAATGGTGGATCAACAGTTGCACCCCCCAAACTGGCTTTCTTTGAAAGGGAAAACTGAACCTTTTTCGCATGCACCGGCGCGTGCCATTGCGGCAATGTAACTTGCAGTAATTCTCCTGTAATCTTTGGCATGCTTCAAGACCATCTAGGTATCATCTTACATCATTTGCTGATAATATTTCGCTTCAGTCCAGTTGAGAGATTTAGTTTTTTTTGTTTCCATTTTCAAAGAATGCAGAAACCTATTGTTTGTTTTAGTTTGAGTTCCTTTTCTTTTGGTTTCTCTTTTCTGTATGATTCTGCAGTTGTTGTCACCCGTTGTTTGAATATGTACAAGGAATCAGTGCAACGGTAGGGAATGAGATTGTATGTGTATACCAGACTCGGAGACCATGATGTATCCATTTCTTGGGGCGTACCTGTTGTTTTGTTTGGAAAAGCGATGGCAACCATAGGGTCAGCATAAGCCAGGTGAGCTTGGTGTGGCTTGGTTTCACTTACCCTTAATGAGTCAACTACGCAACGCAGCCAGGGGAGATACCGTGCGGACAATGCCCAGGCCGCTGGTCATCTAAGATGGCAATGGAACCTCGACGAGTCTTGATGATGATGATTTGCCTAGATGTGGCCTCATTTTCCATTCAGCTTTAACTGCTATTTTAGATTGCTGGAGGATATCATGATTATGATAGGAATATTTCACAGTAGTGTTGGCAATCGCTTCTTCTTAGCAACTACCCGTGATAAATCATTACCGAATACGGATGACGTGTTATCCACCCATGAATGATCATACATACTTTTCAGCCAGCGGTGCCAGATTACGCGAATGTAACCAGCATTGACCATCAGGTAGTTGGATCAAACTGTTGCTGACCATGTCATTGGTCACATATCATTGACCATCATGACTCATAAACTATCCTTGAGCATGATTTATCATCATCAAGCATCATCAACCATCAGCAATCACCATCATCACCATCATCAATCATCATTTAGCATATCAATTAAAGTGAATCCCGCTTCAACCATCATTAACCATCCTTTAACCATCATATACCATGTTGAACCATCATATACCATCTTTAACCATCATCAATCATCATTTAGCATCATTAACCATCATCCTAACCATCATCACCCCTCATCCGTAAGGCACCAGCAGAAATCATCACACATCACGACTCAGCTACAGGAGGAAGCTCTGGAGGTTCGTGCGGAACCCAGAGGAGACATGGGTAGCCTAGCCGGTGGCTGCCTACCGCTCCCCTCAGTAGGCATGGTTCGCCGTTGCGGTTGTATCTACCATAGCTGGGGGTCGCTACGAGGCATGGGAGTTGTATCAGGTTGTACCACAACTAGTCATTACCCCGGTTATAAGAAGCATTCTAGCGTCTCATTTGGGGCCCAACTTGGTATTCGCGGAGGTTTGCGCGACGCCTATCGTTGGTGATCCAAGCTTGCGGGGAGCTGCGATCGAGGCAATACATGGACTTTTCCAAGTACATGGGAGGCCTGATCCGGACAGAGTGGTGGATCCTCCGTTTAGGACGTGGGAGTCATCATGTTGGGGGTACCGAATCTACACAGAACTCTGAGGACAAGGGCAGCTGGAGGTGGTGCCCCAAAAAATGAAGGGTGGCTTGTAACCAAACATGTTTGACAATATACTGTACCTATATGTGTATGTGACATGTACATGTTGACGCACGCTTTACTACATATACACACATGGGCCGATAGATGGATGGATGGCTGGATGGACGGATGGATGGATGGATGGATGGGTGGATGGATGGATGGATGGATGGGTGGATGGATGGATGGATGGGTGGGTGGATAGATGGATGGGTGGGTGGATGGATGGATAGATGGATAGATAAACAGACGCACGTGTAAATGTACATGCAAAAACACTGGCCGTTACACGTTCATACATATTTCTGTACTCAATACATCATATTCAAGCTACAATGCATCTGTATATTTATATTTACATACGCACATGCGTATACATATATATATATATATATATTTCACCGATGCATTCATACATGTTGCCAACAGTTCCACATTTGGTCATCACCCCGCTGGATTGTTGCTCTGCTTAGAAAAGGGTTCGGCTTCACACGCGGAAGTTCCACAGCATTCACCTCATTGGCAGCCCAAGCTGTTGGGATTTGAAGTTGGCAAATTTGATAGATCTGTTGGCTGACAAGCTGTCGCGAGACAGTTCTACCGGATCTCATTGAGGTATCCCGGATGGCTTTTAGTCATCCCAATTTCAATTGCGTGCGACAGACCATTGAGGTGTGGGTAGATCTAGCATAAATCAGACTAATGCTTACTTACTTGCTTACTTCCTTCCTTACTTACTTACTTACTTACTTACTTACTTGCTTACTTACTTACTGGCTTGCTTGCTTGCTTGCTTGCTTGCTTGCTTGCTTGCTTACTTATAAATACACCTACGCACAGGGTAAATACGATCAAACAAATAAATCTGAGCTATTTCACAAGCCTTGTTGTTTCTAACATCAACAGCATGCAGTATACATCACATAGACATAACATATGTATTAATAGATGCGTACATTTGATTAGATAAATCACGACATGTCAAACAAAGCTACCACCGTTCTCAACGGTGGATGTCTGTCACCGTTGTGAGGCAGTTCTGGCGGTGCTTCAGGGTCGTTGGAAGCCTCAGTGGTTTTCCTTGGGAACAGGTGATGGGAAGCGGTTATAGTGGCTTAATTATGTTAATTAGTCGTTCATTATGGTCAATTAGTAATTACATGGATGATTTATGGTCATTATATGTTTGATTAGTCGGTAATTATGGTCAATTAGTCAGTGAACCATGATTCAAAATTAATGCTGTTGCTAGTGCTTACTGATGCCAAATGATGGTTTCAGCACTGTAGTTATATCGTTATATAATACTGCTTGATAGTGATTGATATGGTTGATTGCAGGGGTTGATAATGATTAAGAATGCTCAACAGTGGATTGATGAAATGTGATGATGGTTCATAGTTCATATTGACCAATAGTGATTTGTAAAGGTCTCCAGAATGGGTAAATGTGCCTCGAAATGGTTCGTGTGACTTGACGATGCTAAATCATGGTTCATAGGGGGTTGATAGTTGATAATGATCATGGCTAATAGAATAAGCAAATTGCATCAACAATAGTATTTGCAAAGTAGTATTAAGTGCTTATCAAATCATGCATTGCTAATTTTCAGAACACTGAATGACAATCACAACCCACGAATCTTCGTAGTCTTCAATATTTCTCAATAGTTCTTGTTGATTCTCGGTCTTGGGCTTGGGTATTCTTAGTCAGCTTTTTTGTTGGTGAAAATACCCAGTAATGAAGCTAGCCAGAAATACCCTCACCCAATATATATATATATATATATAGTTATAATCAACACATACTCATATACAGTACATTATTATGATATCCACAACTTATTATGGCTGATTTGATGTAGTATTGCCGTCAAGTTATTTTCATCGACATATTATCATCAACTCATTAGTTAGTACAATCAATGCGTGCTATGTACTAGTATTATCATCTAATATCTAGCCAAGTAGCTTATACTAACTCGTTGACCAGCTTGTTGAATGGCCGATCAGCTTGTGCCGGCCTGGGGGTGCACTCACCTGTTATCATGATGGGTATTCGCTGTAATCATTGTAGTCTATTTAGTCGTTATCAGTGTTGGTTATGAGCCAATAGTATTTTCCATGAGTATTGTTTACGACTATTATCCATGAGTATGATAGTCAGTAGCTATTGCATGATTATAAAATAGTTTTGAATAGTTGTTTAATGCTTAAAGACTGTAATGTGACTGTGTATTGGCTAGTCAACATGATATATATATATATATAGAAAATGGTTGCAGAACCATGCAAGGACACGGCTGATCAATGGCCTCTACATGAGTCATGACTCCAAACGCTGTTGTTGAAAGGATGTTGCTTTGCTGGTGATACCTTGGATGTTGAAATCCTTCAAGTTTTTCGACTACAAAAAGCATTGCGGTGTATCCATTCTACCGGAATTTCCCACCAATTTAGGGTTCCTCACTTGTGCAGAAGACCTGGGTGGGTGGAACACAAACCAAAGTCGAGACTGGTCCCGGAAGTCTTGTGGCAGCAGTGGGGAATGCGAATCCTAAATCGAGCCGGTGAAGGATTTGTTGCCCCACTTTCCTGGTTGACATGAGCTTCCGAGGTCGATTTTCACATAATCCTTTGGGTGAACACCTTAGGACACTATAAGAAAGGATTTTTCCTGAGTTTGTTATAAGACCTTCGATTTCTTCAGGGGGAATTTGTGGAGACCAACCCAGGTGATGGTAACTGAGATGCTGGTGCGCCCAGGAACTTCATGGACTTTTCCAAGTACATGGGCGGCGGTCAAGGTCATCGCACAACTGCCCACAGGGATCAGACAGCTGACAGCTACCATTTTGACCCCAGCCATCCCTGGGCACCGGTGATCGACACGGTGACAAGCTGAGTCACCTGAGTTGTGGCAAGAGTGGTTGATCATCACCACCTCCATCATCATCATCATCATCATCATCATCATCATCATCATCGTCGTCGTCGTCGTCGTCGTCGTCATCATCATCATCATCATCATCATCACCATCATCATCATGGTCATTGTCATCGTCATCATTTTCATCACCATGGGAAGCCTGATTTGATTCTTTATTTGGTAACACCAACAGTGGTGGCAGTTACACAGGTTTTGTATCATCCGGTAGGGGCTTCATTCCTAACCCCGTCTGCAAGCATCAGTAAGCAATTCTTGGCGAGGATTCTACTTTCATAAATTTACACAATGGCTATTGTGAACCACGAATCCATATTCCTCGGTTAAGGGTTGCAACCAGTATCAACAATGGTTATCCCTAACCAACCATCATTTTGGGGTACCAGGCATTGTGAGAACCCCTCTTAGCAACCATTGCTATCCATTCCTCACCCAGCCGCTGCAGCGAGCGCCTGCCGTACTGCCAGGTGGTGAAGCCAAATCGTGCGGGGCCCGAACTCTGAACGGGGGGGGAGTTCCGCCAAGAACTTGACAGTTGGGTGGTTTATTGATTGGGAAAGCTGGGCTAAGCATAGGGTAGGGATGGTGCAAGTGATAATTGATTTCAGTTGAAATAGTCAGTTGGTCACAGTCTATGTTGAAAGAATCAGCTCAAAGGGAATGATTTGGATGGGTTGTCTCTGCAGAGTTTTATCATCAAGCATTTCCTTTGAGGAGTCTATCATGGATTCAACCAAGAAGGAATCATGGTGCCCCATCAACCAGTCATTGGTAGTCGATTCTAGCTGGTTATCATTTCCCTAGAATCCTCCATTGTCAGCATTTGCCTTGATGAACGATTCTTACATAATCATTGTCAAGGCTATCAATCATGATTATTGACCATGATGATATGGACCAAGGCTGATAATTCCATGATCACCTTTATCAAACTTGGTTGCCCAGAAATGGTATTGTTGAACAGTCCCCCGTTGGGTGGCACAGGTCTGATGGTGGTGCACCTTCAGCCAACAACTTTCAGCAGTGACCTGGGCAAGCGTTTTTGCGACCCTTCTGGGATGACTAGAGAGCAAGTTGTCAGACTTGGCACGGCTGAACTTTCGATGAGATAGGAGGCTCAATCCTTTGCCTGGGAGGAAGTGTCAGTTATGGTCATGGTATGGTAGGGTATGGTATCGTACAGAACTGTAAAGTATTGTATGAGCGCCCGTATTCGTATGCCAACCTGCAGCCAGAATCGGTATAGCAAGTGCTTTCCATATGCTGGCAGCGTTGGCAGCACTCCGAGGTACATGAACTACCAGCAGTACATGGGCAAATACAACCGCCAGGACTGGATGAAGGTGGGATGGAAATAGGGCTGGGCTGGGACGAGGTTCACAGGGGTTCGTGTTCTCTCACTTTGTGCGTGGGACTTTCGATAGATATTGGCTACCTGTTGATGGAAAGGGTGCGGGAGTTCTTTTGGACCAAAGATTTCTGAAGTGTTTCCAGCGGTTTTGGTCATCTTCTTTGGGCAGCCCTTCGAATCGCAGATCAAGTGCCCGCATACATTTACTGAATTCAGACAAGCTCTACTAAACCACCATTTCCAGCTTGGTTGCTGGTACCCTGCGTTGTTCAGATCCCTTGTCGGGAGTTGGGTTGACTGACATGTGCACCTGGATTTGCACCAGTATCCAGCCTCTGGTTGTTGTTCGGTAGCTTCCCCAAGAACATCCCAGTGGTTCACACATGGCTTCCGCACGAACACATCCGCACCGTCTTCCGCGGTGACTTGATCCACCACCCAGGCAGATTACAAGCTACAGTTGTGTGTTTCAGCAAGTCCGACATGCCTCATTTGGTCCAGGTGGATGTGTCAGGGGACTTCTTTAGGTGGATTCACTTTGCTGATTAAAGCGTTGATCACCAATCATCACCATTCATAGGTGGAGGGGTATCCCTTTAGATTATTTGGTGCACACCGTGATGAACTACCGGATAGATTGCTTTTAATGCATTTGCATGATAAATCACCGTGAAAAGGATAAGGATGTGAATACACAAATCATCCAATTTCAATCACTTTTCATACTAACCCATCCATTTTTGGGGTTCCCAAGATTGAGACCCCATATCAAGCAAGCAATCGCCCAAGGCTGGATACTAACCATGGCAGTAGGAGTTAGTTTGCCTACCTTACAAGGTGATTCAAATGGCACATCTCATCGATCTGCCTCTCGCGCAGTTCCAGCAGCAGCAGGGAGCGCAGCAGTCCGTCCCAGTCTCAGCGAAACCGAGTCAGGGAGGTCTTTGCAGAGGTATCAAGTTGCTGAATCCAAGCGTTGGTCAGTCAGTAGTCATAGTTCCTTGGTCAGGTAGTTTCAGTATCAAGAATGACCTTCCAACCCCTCTTGAACCTCCATCTGTTTCGCATGGACCTGTCATATGCCTTGACAGCTGCGGGGGTATGGCGGGGTCCGCAAAGGAAGAAGGATGATCATTTCTGGCATGTGAGTTGGGGTTAGCTCATCTCACTTGGAACCTCGACCAAACAAGAATTACGGATTGCTTTCCCACAGCCAGATTCTTGATTAACTGCTGGCAATCGTCAAACAATCAACAAAAACCTGGCAATGCATTGGTTTTCCTTGTTTGGGGTACCTATCATTCATGTAGCCACCCTGCTGTAGGTAGCTGGACTTATCTGGGGTACAACCATCAGTTCTTGTTTGTAGCCACCCTGCTGTCCCACAGCCATCTGCAGCTGGGTCTCACGCATCGCATGCCCAGCCGCGCTACGCGTTGTGAGATTCCCTACAGCGCCTCTGACTGCAAGAGCCTGGATGAGTTGGAAGCATGGCACCAGCGTCTCCCGGCAGGGCAAGGGTTGCGGTGCCTCCGTGTGGCTTGGAGGATGTGTTTCCACGAGCGCGAAGATATACCTCCTAGTGACTAACAGCTTGACCTTCCTAGGTGGGATGACCAGTTTCCTAGTGGGATACCTTTGGGGTAGGGTCCATGTTAGTTTCCCGGAGGGTAATCGTACTTTGATGAATGATTTATCATTAAGATTGTTGACCGTTGATGTGAATCTATATCAATTACAACTACCGTTCAAGCAGGCTTCAATCATGGTGAAGCATGGTTGAAGTATGGTTGGGGATTGAAGTGTCGAGGCCTGAGGGCACTGAAATGGTAATCAGATTGGACTGTCAGTTTTATCCAGGAGTGCAGCTATGTACATGCATATAGCTACTTGGATTCACTTCTCATCTTTATTTGCAGCATTGACTTCTGGGATCTGAACGCAACCTGTGTGATGTGGGAAAGTGATGGTACGAAGGGAAAAGGTGCTAGGAAGCATGCCACTGGATTTGATGATGCACAAACCCACGAGAGAGGAAACACCAGCTAGTTGTGGGTCGATTCATCCAAACGTGAATTTGCTCTCACGCAATGTGGCAGAATCAGATGTGCTAGTGGTTGTCTACCGTACTCACTATCACCGGTACCAAGAAAGGGTTGAGCATAGTAATTACAATAGGATGGCCACAATTGTTTGGCTCATTTTGGCTCAAGTTGATTGAATTCACTCGGAGAAGGTCACGTTTGTGGTGAATGTGACATCGTCTAGAACTGAAGTTGGAGTACGGCTTATGGTTTTGGATAATAACCATGATTAACCATCAATCAACAGTAATAAACATTCATGATGAATCATCATCAATCATTATTGACCATTGACCATTATTGTCAGAATCAATTATTAGACATCCTTCATCAATAATCTTGACAAGTATTGACCACTATCTTCAACTATAAACCATCTTACTAGCGGTCCTTTTCAACCATTATCAACCATTATTAGCCATCACTATTAACCATTCTTAGCCATCATCAGTCATCAATATGAAGCGTCATTAGCCTTCATACCCATCATCAACCATTATTAAGCAATATTGACTGTTATTAAGCATTGCTAACGATCATTCACCATCGTTAACCATTACTAACGATCATTACCCATTACCAACCAGGCTCAACCATCATTAACTATTACGAATTAACCATCATTACCCATTCTTGGCCATCCTTATTCCCCACAGGTGACCAGCTTTCCCCATGGCAGCCTCGAAGCGCGGGTCCTCCCTTGCATCTCAGGTCAACTGGACACTGTGAGCAGCTTCATCCCCGAAGCCTTCCAATCCAACGTCCCTCGGCGGCAGCTTGCCATGCCACCGGGGAATGGTTGGAAGGCTTTGCTACTGGCTGCTGAGTCAATAGTTCGGTAAGAATGATGACAGCTCTTTGATGCTGGTTCACATTGATGGTTGATGTTGTGATGGTCTATTTACAATGCTTAGCGATGATTAATGATGGTGATGAGTCCCTGAATTGTTATTACTGCTTATTGATGCTATAATTATTGGTTCTCAATGGGAATTGACAGGCGTCCGGCTACCAGGTGGATTCACTATCACTTGTAGAGCAGCACGACCAATATTGACCATGGAATTTGACCAGGCCATGAATGTTAAAATATTTCATTCTGTGAGCATTGTTACTTTCAGGAAACACAGATTTGAATGAACCATGTAAGTAGCATGCTTTCTTTCAAGGTGTTACTTGGTCGCAAACACTGCTGCATCTGATAGTCTTTGATTACACGCACTCTCAGTCTCACCTGCTTCTTTTCTGGGATGTTGCTGTCTCTTCGAGTTTTAATGGATATGCACTCTTGGACGTGCAGATGCACACATGTGGCAAATGGTATAATTACAGAAAGTACACCTCCAGCTTTCACTTCAGACAATACTCAAATAATGGAGAGAGTTCACTACCCAAGCCTCCGCCTGCCTCTCTACACTTTTTGGTGTTTCTTATCACATTTATCATCTGTACTCCTCCTGGTGGATAGACACAAGCAAACAGAGAAACAGCTCTGAGCCCATCCATGGCATCCAGGTTGAATCGAGTTTCACATCAGTCATTGTGATTGACTCATTGACTATGTTTGGTTATCATTAACCATTATTGACCACTGTCAAACGTTTTTTCAAAGCATCATCGACCTCTACATTCATGATGGAACGACAGTAACCCCTAGATGTAAACCATTTTGAAGTCTTGCAAAGCACAGCTGTACATGATAGATATGATGATAGACATGGCTACATAGTGTATAAGCTCATTAAAATGATCGATATGCTGTATATAGACCTTTCTTCATCGTTGTGGGCATCACCACTGTGGGCAACTTCGCACCTCGTGCAGGTGCTAGGCCAGGTCAATGACGTGGGAGCACCCAGTTGTGTTGGATGATCTGCGCATGGGTGGAGAGCTGCCGGCATCATCCAAGGTGGGCTGTGAGGGCGGAGCTTTAAGTTGATCAGCTAACTTCGCTGGGCGATTTCTACCAGTTGGAGGGTTACCCAATTTGTAGTTTTCAATGGCCAGGGATCTGTAGGGACCATCAATTTTGAGGGGTAGAATAACCAAGCATAATAGGAAATATGGTGCTTGATGATGGTACACCAGGGGTACAGGGTGAACTGACCCACAGCCAAATGATGGTTGGTGGTTGATAATGGTATTCGCCGTGATTAGTTTATGATGATAGATATGGTTATATGTGTTATATCATGGTGGGTACCTGATGATCAATCAATGGTTCATGATGGTTGGACAATGATGGAAAACGGTGGATTCTGCTTTACAGGGTATGATGAAGTATGATAAGATGCAATCAATATGCCACATCTCTCTCTCTCTTTCTTTGCATCTAAATATACGTACATACATGTATATATATATATGTATATATATATATATTTATTTTTATATATATATAGTATGTATAGTATATATATATATATATATTTGTTGGAGTAGTGTTGCTGATCGCAAAAGTGCAGGTATGGCAGAGTTAGACAACCATGCCAACCTATTTGGTGGGATAGCCTTCAATTGGCGGAAGCTGCGGTGTACCATGAGATCCCATCATTTAATTATTTTTCGCAGCCGGATTTGTCTTCTGGATGACTTTTTTTGGGTTTAACTAATGTAGATTGTGGACCATTTTTTCAGAGTCTGCTTCAGTCAACGGAAGATCGTAGAGCCTTATAAAGTGTCAAAGGTGAACTTGGAACAAGTACCCCTGTTTTGATCCACCCTTGGTGGCCGGATCAATTTCAGGCTTTTCATCTGTCCCACCTGGTTTGACGATGGGATGAGACAAGAATGTGCGGCAAAAAACGAACATCATTTATATAACACTTGATTGAAATAAGTGACCCGAGCAGCGATCAAAAAGACAGTTCTGCTTTCTTCAGCTGGTTATGTTACTTGGAATATGAGTATCATCATAGATATCATTGTTAGGGCTTGTCGTTTTTATCACGATGATCGTCATTTCACTTCATTTCATTCTTTTAAAATCTCATTTCATTTCCTTTCGTTTCATTGTACTTCTTTTTTAATCTTCACCCTCATCATGCGGAACCCGCAACTGCATCCACCCAAGCCGTGGCAAGTTGTCCATTTCCGTGCACCCAGGAATACGAGACCAACAAGCTTCGCTTGGTGCGGCAGCTCAGGACGGCATGGCCACCAGGTGCCACAGCTGATGTGAGCACCCCACAGCCAGTTGTTGCCCAGGTAGGGGGACGGGTGGGGAAGTGACTACACTGGGAAGGAAAACTGGAAGATGGACAATAGGAGTTGGAGCTTTGATTGACATGAATTTTTGGGTTTCTGAAAAAAAAATGTGATGGTTGATGGACGAATATTTTTTAGAGAGGTGGTCCAACGACTAGAGATCCCCCACAGTTGCTACTCAGGCTGGTTACTAACCCGCTAAGCTGGATGATCCTCCCTGTGTTGATGAGTCAACCAATCCCGATGGGTCCAGCTGACATCCAGCGTCCATCGACTGACCGCAGACGCTGATTTGTTGCCAAACCATTTACCCTTTGGTACAATAAGCTGGCAATGGAAAATTCACTATTCATAGTAGCTGGTTTCCCAGGGTTTCCAACAAGAAATGGTGGGTGGTTTTCCATTGCCAGGTTTGTTTACCGGAGGGCCAGCAGGGTATCAACCATCAGCATCAGCCAGTATCAACTAAGCGTCATCAACCATGATTGACAGCATTTTCAACAAACAATCATTAATCATCATCGTCAATCAACTAGCGATTATCAACCATCAAGATCATCAATTTTCGACGTCAAGTAACCAGTATCATCCGTGATCAACCTTTGGTCAACCATTAAGGTAGCTTAGCAGGTCACCTGCAGCTGCACCGGACAGCGTCATCCCAAGGGGGGCAAGCTGGACCCTGGCGCCAAGGTGGGGGGTGACCTCCTGGGCTGGTGGTTGGGAGGGAGCTGGTTGGAGCCAGGAGTATCCCGTTGCCCTTGAAAGAGGGAGGCGTTCAGGACCTACCAGGAGGGTCTAAGCAAAAGGTAGACGAGCTCTAGAGGTTTCCAGCGTATCATTTCTGGGACAACTTCAGTTTTGAACCAACCATTTCTTCATGCTTTATGTAGGAGGGAGAGGCGATCCACATCTATGTAAAAACTCGTATATATATATATATATGTAGTTATATTTAATATATATATATATATAGTTGATATATATATATATACATATGTAGTTTTTAATATACATATATATATATATACATAGTTAAAATATATATATATATATGTACATATGCATATGCATGCACTTGTAGCCGGCACATAGAGAGTTCCATACATACAGATGTACAACTATTGACAAGTATTTATTCTATAATCACAAAACAATCATATACATATACATTAAAGATGCATATACATACATACACACACGCACACTTACTTTAGTAGATAAAATGCACAAACAAACAAATAGATAGATAAATAGAAAATCTATACAGATGAACGTATGTACATATGTGTATGTGGATAGACAGATCCGTGCATTCTTCATGGCTACCTGCAGTAGGGCTGCCATCGTGGGAGCTACCGTTGTGGCTGCTGGGGGCTCTACACCTCGCTGTGGTGAAACCGGGGTGACAGGTGATGAATTCGGTTTCTTGGTGATGTTTGCGTATCTTAGCCAACTTCTATCACCGTTATTACCTTCTATCAGATTTGCGAATCATAATCTTAACCAACTTCTACCAGGAATTCGTGTGGGGTAGAGTCAAGTACCGCTTCGTATATGTACCTTTATGACGTTTCGGACAGGGCGGTTGGATGTGGTGGAATGATCTTATAGCGTCTCAGCTAGTGGCCCTGTCCGAAGCGACCAAGTCTAACTAGATTGTACCAGTCTTCGGCAAACTCACCATTGAAAAACTAGTGCTCATTAGCATACACAACTCATATCCTTCTGGCTTTTGGAACGGCTGCAAGCACCAGTTTCTCACTATATATACTTGAATATCATGATACAATTCCAGTTTCTCATTGCAGTAACTCAACGCAGATGTTTCGTATACTGATGAACAAATCTACCAGTTTCTCATTATATTTATCAGTTGTTCATAACAAGAGTTATGAGTATAATGCGATACCTATCAGTATTTTGTATTAATATGCTACAGTGATATTCGGAATATTGGATATTAGTTCTTCTCTAGTTGATTCCAAATACTTCTATATACTACCATCATTTAGAAGTATCATGATACTAATCATTTTGGAAGTTGGTTACTATAGCTGATAAGCATCATATTTCCAAATACTTCTAAATGAGAAGTATCATGATACTAATCATTTTGGAAGTTAGATACTAAAGCTGATAAGTATCATATTTCCACATGTTTCCAGAATGGTAACCCCCCCAATTAATCACCCTAGGGTTTAGCTTCATCCTGGGTAAACATTAGTATCATGATACTTCTTACAAAGTGGGCCCCCTTAGTTAGCTAACTTGGCTTATAACTAGGGTAATTACCATTTATGGAAGATATGACTATAGTTAAATGGCTTATTAATCAACTTATAACCAGGGGGGGCCCACCTTGTAGCTCTTCCAACGCAGATTTTCCAGCCGCCGTCAGATTAGCGACGCCGACGCGTCCAGCACCGCCCAAGCGGCCGCCAAAGCGGCAGCCAAAGCGGCCGCGGTGGCGGCACCCAATGGCGACGACGCGGATCCGGCGGGGCAGGGAGCTGGGGAAGCTACGGTTGGGTGGTTGGTTCGGCAAGGTTGGCTAGGGTTGGTCAAGGTTGGCCAAGGTTGGCTGAGGTTAAGATTGGTTCAGGTTGGTTCAGGTTGATTCAGGTTGGTAAACGACCAGCGATTTTGTGTATAAAGTTGGTGGAGAACCAACCTGAACCTTAATTGATGGGAACTATAAAACAATGGCTTGCTGGTGAACAATCAATTGATGACACCGATGATGGTAAAAGGGGATAAAGTGATGGATGGTATATTACGGCTTAAGACCAACAGTGGATAAACCAATGGCCAATTTTGTGTGGACAATTTATGAACTAAGCACGATAATCAAATGGTGGATGTCTTCAGGGTAGAACTCTGTAGAATCTCCAATATTATAGACGGCACTCAACGAAAATGCTGATCCCGAGAAAGACGGAGGCCGATTTGTCAGGGATACGGACGCAGCTAACAACAATAGAGAGGTATCGGTCCAGGCGGTCAAGGTTGACAATGGTCAGCAAAAAGTCAGGGGTGATGCGCAATGCGCAAATTTGGAACCATGCCCTGAAAGCGTGAGGCAACACGACGGCAAGATTTTTCGAGGGCACATAGCTTGACAACGTCTACGACTGTTGGCTGGCCTATTGCTAGCTTTCCCAGCTGCATCCCAGTTGTGAACGTAGCAAGAATGCACAGAGTTGGTTGGCATGTCCACCTCGTCACTGGATTTGGATTGTTGCTATCCAAAAGGTAGGTAAGTACCCCCAAGCGAAGGGGTCCCAATCGGAACAACGATCATTCTCGGGGGATTCGGCACACTCATCATATCCTGATAAGATGGCGAAAGACCTTGCTGGTACCATCTCCTTACCATCATCCCATTGCAAGTAACGCCACAGGTCGGAGGTCATAATGCTACGAACACCAATGGCTACCAGCTCAGTCGCCTGCCACAGGAAGTAGAGAAAGCCTTGGCCAAGGCTCGAGACGCTTTGGCCGCCCGGATCCCCGGATACTGGTGGGCGTAGATCATCACACAGTTACTGTTCGGTAAGGGCTTTGGTGCTACCAAGCGCATTTCCGACTTACAATAGATCCTGACAATCATTTTCTTCATTTTAGAAACAGGAACAGCACTGTGTGCGACGGATTCTCTACTTCCAGATTGGCTTACTGGAGATGGTTCTTGTGAACCCAAGTTGTCTAAAGTTTGGGATCATATGCATCGATGGGAAGGGGATCAGTACCATGGGAGTACTAAAGTCAATGGCTTGAGAAACCTACAGGACAAGCCCATAGTTGATGATCAAATCCATGAGCACCCCTTAACTCCCGTCAAGCGCTTCTGAGAAACAATTCATGAAACGCACCCATTCTGATGGTTGCTTGAAGCTCCGCATGAAGTACTCTCACGCTCGATCAACCAGGATTTCTTGCAGTTTAGTCGACTTTTCTGATGAGGACGGGCGTTGCAAGTCCCGTTTCTTCATGAAAAAGATGGTCCCTCGAGTAATATTTCGCCGACTCAGGCTTGGCCCAGTTAAGTGCGGCTAAGCACCTTGTCAGATATATAAATCTAGGTAGTTCTGCGAAATATCAACTTAACGATCTCTTTTTGGCATGCAACCGGATCAAAACTATGAGCCCTGACCATCCTGTACCATCCTTTACCATCTTCTACCATCCTTCACCTTCATGTCAGGTATCCTGATGTGTTTCAAGTTACCCCAATCGCAGCTGGATCTCCGTTGGGTAACTTTGCCGCGCCGATCACCGATCAGGAACAGTCAGACAAGGTGGAGTCGCCCAAAGCCCTGATGGAAATGGACTTCAAGGTGGCGTCGGTGGCTGGATTGTTGGTTGAATGGTTGCTTGGTTGGCTGGTAGGTAGGTTGGTTGGTGTGTACACAGGACTTGTATGGTCATATCTTAAAGGATTGTGTATGCACTACCTAGTACACATTTGTGTGATACGGATCATTGATCCGGTTTCATAGCCATGGGAAGACAGTTGTTGATCCACTCAGCGTAGCATAACCCACTTGAAACGGTGACCATGGTAGACAGTGGGCCAGGTCGTTCGCAGGCTGTTGCTGCCCCATGTGACCTGTCAGAGTCAGATCACTGTTCAAGCTGCTGAAGTCCTAGTCGCTATCGCCACGCTGCATCCCGAGCCGGAGTCATAAGCTATGAAGGATATGCAGTTCCTCTACTTTTTGTGTTTATGCATATCATTGAAGGCTCATGACTTTGGCTTGCGATGGCTTGTTATGATGGAGTCGCCATGACTGACAGAATGACATCTGGCGGAAAAGAGGTTCCATCCATCTTCCAAACGCCATGCTTACAGTATCTTCTTTTCTGAAAATTACTTGTTCCCCAATCTCGGATGCGTCCTGTGTGACTGACAGCAGTGTCAAAATGCCGAGATTTTTCGCGGCATAGTTGGCTTGGGGGTCATCGCTTTGACAAGTTCTTGCTGGAATATGTGAAAAACAATAAACATGTACATCACATGTTTAATCCATGTAATCGAATCGAATCTTATCTAATCTAACCTAACCTTACCTAACGTAACGAAACCTATCTATCTCATTCTATCTCAGTGTATTCATGGATCAACCAACCAGCCACGCAACCATGGTGTCCAGGAAACCAAGTCCAAGGGCGGAGCTTTACAGCCACCTTTGGCCACAGCAAGGGGCACCCAGGGGGCGCTGGGATTTCCAAGGTGAGGAATCAATGTGTTTATCATGGTGTTTTTGATGATTAATAACGCTTTATCATGACTAAGAACACCAGGATGACTGATGGTTCATAGTGGGTGATGATGGTTAATAAGCTGGTTAATGATGGTTGATAAGCTGGTTAATGATGGTTAATGACAGTTACAGATGGTCAATAGTGGCTATTGACGGTTGATAGTGGCTATTGATCATTGATGCTTTATAATGTTTCATGATGACTAATTAATGATCAATCATGGTTTTGATGTCCATGGTTTCTAATGGCTCACGATGAATATGGCTGGTTTGTGGAGGTTCAGCCATGTTTAGATTGTTTTCCAACTGGTAGGGAGTATTGCAATGGATTTGACCAGCATGTTTTGTATGGATGGCGGTGAAAAAACACGATCTTCCAATTAGTGGTGGGTACCCTCTGACCACATATTCGTTTGAATATGAAACCTGCCATAAGATACCTATGAGTATTTCATTCAATCTCAACAACAAGTCAGCCGACCTTTCCTTTTGGCTGGGCCTATTAGCTTGAATCCTTGGAACAAGAGGACTACTTCGCTAGGAATGTTGGTGTGGTGGTACATGCCTGGTATAGTTCCTGCTTGTTTGTTTTGTTCTCCGTATTGGTATAATTACAGTGTATCATTATTCTAGATGGTTAATTTGGCAGATATGATTATTTGGATAAATTATAGATCATTACTATGATACATAATTGTACCACAACTTTTTTTGAATATCATTATGGCAGATGATGATTATAGACCATTACTAGCACACGTCATTATAATGTATCATTATTATAGATATCTATAGAATATTACTATAGGTCATTACTATTATAAATATTACATCTCATTACTATAGATCAGTACTATCATAGTTGTAATTACAATAGTTGTTAATGAGTTACTACTGGTAACATCACTGGTCATTACTATTATAATTATTACATTTCATGACTAGTTATTACACGTCATGAAATTGCCAGTGAATCGTCGAAGCATCCGCCGTCCGCTACTTGCAGGAGTTGGCGGCCACCAGCCAGGCGGGGACGGTGGAACCGGGGCAGGCAGGGGTATCCAGTGCTAGCCCTGTAAAGGGGCAACGAGGCCAGGGCCACAGTAAAGGGCGATGACTAAGAGATTCGCCCAGAACAAGTCATTCTTGTTTCGGACCCAATGCTCATCAAGAAGAAAAATTGATTCTTAGGACCAAATCAATGGTGGCTGGCTTGAATTTCGAGTGACAATGGGGCAGAGATAAATGGCTCATTCGAGGCTCTAATAGCTGGATAAACAACAACTGGTAATCGGGGAGAACCAAGTCTCTCCGACACTTTCGAATATTTCGTCAGCCATCTTGCGTATAGAAATGCACAGATATACCTGCATCTACACATGTACAAGTACTTTGGAATGTCTAATGTATACATGTGTACATACGATATGCGATTATGTAAATATCACTGAATATTCATATACATCAATACACACACAAATACATAAACACAACCACGCACACACACACACACAAATTCAGCAACACCCCCCCACACGTACACACACACACACAAACATGGTGTTCACTTTTGCACATGCGCACATTTGCGCATGTTCGTGCACATGTGTTTGGATATACTGCCTTTATCACACAGAGTCAATTGATCACCTTGATCATATCATCATTGGATATACTACCTTTGCAATCCTTTGCATATGTTCGTGGCGCATATCAATTCCTTTGTCATGATCGCCATAGTGAATAGAATTGTATTCCTCAGCTCAAATCAGTGGAGTGCGCGATCCGGGGACTTTTAAGTGCCGTTGGCAAGGCAAGAACATGTTCAAATTCTCGTGGGAGGATCAGGGTCATTGCTCGGAAAAATCTTAGAAGCTTTCCGTTCTCCATAGATAAGGCACAATTTCCGATGATTCAGACTCAGACCACCACTGTCTCTCGTTAGATCATGCCAGATCTGAATGAGTTTCGGCTAGCGGCTAGCATTCAATAATAGGTCAATCTTTAATCAATAATCATCAATAATGATATTCATGGTCATCATTACCCAACATGAAGTAGCCGCTTTTAACCATTCCTTTGTTACTCCTGCAGCATCTGAGTTCCACAGTTTGCGGCCCTTTGTTGGCTGGCAGAGGCAACTGGAGCAGAACCAATAAAATTTCTAATGCTTGGGGGTCAGAGTCGTAGCTATTCATGGCTGTTGGTCATTGGTGACGATGATTGGTTCATGAGTCATCTTTAACGGCGATTGTGGTTGATGTTTTGCTACATTTTCCCATCTGACTAGTAACCACTAGCGACTAAAACTGAGTTCATCTCCCATTGACAATTGGTTCATGACTTTCAAATTGTGCCGAAGGACGGAGCTACATCTTCTCATCCTTGGCGAGCAGCAGGGGCTGCTTGCTGTGAGTTCAGAAGTGCAGGAAATGGCCTGCAGCGCTAGTCCAGGGAAAGGATCTTTCAGTTTTGTTCCCTCACCCGGTTACAAACCATTATAAAACATTTATGAACCATGAAAAAGCTATTGTTGACCATCATCCAGCATTATGAGCCGCAGCATTAATCGGCATATACCATAGTGAATCATTTTCTTCCGCCATGCGAAGCCATTTTAACCATTGTTAAGCATCAAACCTGGATATTCTGAATGATGATGGCACCAACTGGTATGGCGCCATTGATGGTATCCCAAAGCCCAAGGCGCTTCAGGGAGCGCAACTTGCGTGTCTTGTTTTGAGCCCCAAGTGCCCAAGTTACTTGGTGCATGATGGACCATCTTTACTCATGAACCATGATGTTATCACTAATGAGTTGAGGTTACTGAATGCTTAAACATATGATTAAACATGGTTGATAACGGCCAATCACAGCGATGTTCACATCATGATGGTCCAGGCGTAACTGGAAGGCGCCAGTAGGATGAGCCCTTTGCCTTTGATTGAATTTTTGGCCACATAAGGGTTTCTTAAAATTGGGAACCCTCCGAATGGATGATTCATGTATAGACAATGATTAATGTTGGGTGATTTGGGGGTCGTCCCGAGCTATCAAGAAACCATTGAAACCACCATTTGTTTGTACGTAGGTTATGTTCATCTTCTCGTCAACCTCCACCAGATACTGTATACTTGAATGCGCACCCTCACGTAGTAAGTGGTCACGAACCATGGTTTCTAGGGGGGTTATAAGCTACCTTGTAGGGCCCCAGGTGCACATCCAAGTAGCCTCCTGGACCGTACCAAGCCCTGGGAGCTACAGCGGCTGTGAAGTGTCCCAGGTTGTCCTCTTGGGTCTTGCCATGCCGGGGGCTGAGGGGCGTGATGGGAGGTTGTACCACTGGGAGTGTAACTTGGTACAAACACTCCCAGAGTGTATCTGGTATTATTCTGTTCCCAGGTTGTACCACTTAACTTATTACGAATCAATAAGTTCCAAGAATAATACCAGATAACTCTTGCTTGGTACCACTGGTTGTACCACTGTGTTTGTTCCACGCAATAACTTATTGCGAATTGTAGTCCCAGTGCTAGAATAATGACCAGTCGTAATTTGTCGATAACTAGTCCAGTCAAGAACTAGTTAGATGAACGTAAGATCATCATGTAACAATGACTGAGATTAACGGTGAACATTTGGATCATTTGGCGTTGCACTGTGGGATGCTGCGCAGTGGTTCTGGCGGACGTCGGGCTGTACAACTTGGTAGTGCCCTCGAGTTGGTTTGTCAGCGGCAGCGGATAACCTGGGTCCTTCAGTGATCTTCGCATGGTCATCGCAAAAGGCATGAAGGGTCAAGATACTTCGCACGATCACTTGGGCATGGTATTCTTGAGTGATACCTACAGGTATTCTTTCAACTACAGGCATGGGTTGTCCTGATACTACTTCTCGTCGCATCGTTACCACTTCTTGCGGCATCCTTGCAAACATACCATGAGACATCACAACACCGAGGTATATACCAACACATTCAAGATTGATACCAACTACCAATTATCTAATTTCCACACAAACAAGCAATAGTCCATGAAAACACAAAGTATTTCTCGTGTCCATACCCGCCCATTTGTGATTGATACTCATGGTGAATACTTATGGTTGACTCCAACAGCTTGTACCAACCATTCAGTGTAGATACCAAGACATTTGTTGTGAAATAGTTGAAATAGTTGTTTAATCGTAGTTGGTTATTATCCTATATTCATAATGGTCATCTTCACTACCACTATAGAACCCCTATAAAACCACCAACGAATGTTGAATACTATTGGTGAACACATATGTGGCTAATACTCATGACTCCAACAGCTTATACCAACCATTTAGTGCACATACCAGCACATTCGTGGTTAAGCAATTATGAATGATTATATTCATTAAAAATCATACTTGTTTTACCATTGTTGTTAGTTACTATTCCCTGTTAACCAGTATTGTAAAACTCCTATGGTGAATTATTAACAACCGTTGGTTATAGTTAACCATTACTATATACCACATTGTAAATTATCGTAAACTAACAACCACTGGTCATTATTATACTCATATTCCCTATACCCATCAAGAGAAACCAACAACCATTAATAGCCCCTTCAATAGTGACTAACAACCATTACTAGTAACCATTAATACTTGTTACAACCATTAATAGCAACCAACAACCACTGGTTATAGCCCCTTTAAAACCCCTTAGGGCAAATACCAATGGTTGGCCGAACCCAGGTTCCAGACACGGCTCAGGCCTGCCGCTCTGGCCATGTTGGGTCTGGGAACCGCGTGTCGTGCAGTGCCTTCGGTGTCTGGGACGCGTTGCCGTGGGGAGGATCAGGGTGCCTTAAGGACGGATGGATGATGATGGATGGTGATTCGTGGTTAGTGATGGTTAATGATGGTTGATGATGGTTGATGATTCAGCTCATGGTCAATGCTGAGTGATGGTTCATGATGGTTCATGTGAGCAAGCCGAGAATACAAAATCAAACCACTCGATATGACCACACATGTGTATACATCATCGAGCAGCTGCACCATAGAGGCTTGACCATATATACAATGTTGATTTTTAGGAGGATCATGATTCATGAGTTCAACGTGAACGGTAGCGCTGGTACGATGTGCTTGCCCGGTAGCCGATGATAGCAACCATTTTTGGTCATTCTAATTCTTATTGATGGCATTTTTGACAGTTGTGCGCCCATAATGCATTTAGATGTTCGTGTTAGAGGTGGTTTTTGGCCAATCTGGGTATGTCCATTATACCTCCAACCGTCCCTAGAGTTATGATATGGTTGTTCCCCAAAATGGATGTTTATTCACATCCCAACCAGCCATTGACCAGCAACCAGCCGACTCAGGTTAGCCGAAGACCTTCCCAGGAGAACCTGCAACATGTGGGGGACTGCTGTGAATGGTCACAGTGCCCGTATCATTTGGTCGCTGGAAAATTCACAAATTCTCAGTTCTAAAACCATCATCACTCTTCTTTTGTCGATTGGCCACCCATTGATGGGGTTTGGCACTCCCTTTGCCCACAAGTGCTAGTGCGAGCAGAGGAGAACCTGAAGTCATTTCTCATGTTGATGCAGTGCTAGTGGCACCCCACAGGATTTCCGGCCAAAGTTGATCAGTTCCTGGGAGATCTAATGAAAGAACAAATGGGGATGGGGTCATATCCATCCGAAATTTAGTGTGTAGTACTTATGATGCCAACAGTTCGTCTGGTGGCATCGGGTCATTCTCCGCGATTTTCGCGGGTGATTTCCCACCTCAAAAATGGATGCTACGCATGAAATTCCGTGCTGTCCGGGGGGCTGTCTCGGTGCGGTGCTGTTGGACGCAACGGGAACTGCAGTGAGGTCAAACTGCGACCCACGTGTGACCCATGGTTACTAACCACAACCTACCATTTTTGATCGGTTAACCCTCCATTCTTGCGGTCCCCAATCTTAAGAACCCCCCATGTGGTTGCAAAGCAGAAACTAGCATGATCATGTAAGTGGTGGGGATTTGCTAGCAGCACTTGGTTCTGATCGATGAGTTAAACGTAATCTTTTTGTGGATTCTAACCATCTGCATGGGGATTCTTCTGTTTACAAATCCCATGTTTAGTGCACTCAAGTTCAATAATCTTTCTGCATGGGGATTCTTCTTCTGAGCTCAACGCAAGGACTCCCTGGGGGTTCAAAGCTACATCGAACTTGATGGAGGTGAAGAGGCCATCGGATGCGCCTCTTGGGTTGTTGGGTTGCTGAGCCCAACGCCACAGCTTGCTGTATTGATTGGAGAATAATTCAGAATAGACCCTGCTGTGTGATTAGAATATGTGGATCTGGATATGCCATTGATTTGTATTGTTGGATTGCTTGCGGCTCATGATTCGGGACGACCTGTCAGTGAGGCATGATTTGCATGCTAAGGTCATTAAGATAATTCCTTCCCCAGTCATTCCGATGATGCGCTTGCACGGGTCAGTATCGCATGTTGAGTCCAATTCAAACCGGCACTTGCATAGTTCATGAAATTCCAGTTTTGAAGGCATCAGTGCCTTTACAAGGTCACCTCCAAACAGCGACAACTGCAACCGTGAACATAGCGCACCAATTTGAATCATTTGTGGGTAATGCCCTGCTGGAAACCAACATGTCGGTCGGTCAATACCCGGTACTCCTTCCGTTCACATCCCCAGAAGTGAGCGTGCACTAATGGAGCTGCTGGGATGTTCATCTACCCATTTCTGGGTATGGTTGGTATTACTCCATACCCCTGCGGTCCAATGCGCTCAGCAGCCCAGCCGAAGCATGGCTGCAGGTCAATTGTCCAAAGCAGAGTAAGTGCCAATGTCAACAGGATGTACAACATGCTAGCAAGCGAAGTAGAATAAATTCACTCAGTCATCATCTTCAAATTCCCTCCATACCCACATAGCTGGCATATTTCCTGTTCTTGTTGGTTATGGTCACACATTATCATTCACCAGCAAGGATTCATTGGTACCATCAGTCATTATGAACCATTATGGTTGATCTTCATCATTATTATGTTTATTAATCATTTACCGTGGTAATGGTTTGTGTTGGACATTCACAAGCTCATGAAGCATTACCTTTGGATACTCCATTGGTCACTTCGGTTGGCCTGGCAGGTCTGAAACGCGCGTGCAAGGTGCCGTGTGGCTGCGTCTTGCGTGGTGCTGAACGTTTGGCTCGAGGTGGTTGAGAAGGTCTGGTGGTCAACTAATATCCAAGTACTGGTTAAGTTAATGATTGATAAATGATTAACTGATGGTTACTGACTGTCTAAATATTGACTAGTTATGGAACAAACAATAGTTTACTCATAGCTAAATGATGGTTCATGAATGTCAAAGTAATAATTAATTGATGACAAATCACTGGCTAGGTAATGTTCAATTGATGGCTAAGCAAAGAATAGTAACAGTTGGTGATCAGGCTGAGATGACAAGTAGTGGTAAATGATGGTTGAATGTAAGGAGTTACAAGGGTCGATCATGGTCAAGAGTGACCATAGTGGTTTAAAATCATGAATTAAACCATTCACGAACCACTATTCACCATTAACTGACCATTCTTAAACATTCTCAGCCACTTTGGGTAATGGTACATGCCCATGCGGATGGAAGGTTTGGAGGGTTTCCCATCCAACCATAAGGCGTGGAAGCAATGCATGTCATAAACAGTAAGGCTGTTTTCAACAATGAAGTACTGAACTGAATATCCACAATTAGTGCCAATTCATCCACCAGGAAACAACACAGAGGATTCTTGCAGGAGAAGTGCACCCAAGATGGTTGCGGAAATGCTATCGTTTGCCCCAGTGTACAGAGGATAGTGGTACCCCAAGCATGTTGGCTTATTGCTGGGTGTCCCCCAATAGCTCATCATCATCATCATCATCATGATCATCATCATCGTCATCATCATCATCATGATCATCATCATCATCATCATCGTCGTCGTCGTCGTCGTCGTCGTCATCATCCATGAACATCCAGTTTCGACGTCTGCGACCTGGTAAGATGAATGATCGAATCCCAAGTCAGATTACGATGCCAGCTTTCAAAGAAATCCTTCGCTGGTTCTGGTTCACAATGCTTTTGCTTTATTTGTGGGTGAATTACAAACCTCACGTGTCGTATGTATGTAAATATTTATTTATAGATACTCATGTACATACATGTATTTTTGTCTACCGATAGACTTAAATGTATGTATTTCATTGCGTATATGTGCAGAGATATGCAAACAACCATGATAAACATACCAACAGATGTAGATGTTTTGGCACATTATAGATAGTGATGTAGCCAATACGGCTGTGGTTGAAAGCCAGCAAAATATTTCTGCATACATGCTCAGGCAAAACGTCAGACATCTCAAGACCTCCATATATATATATATATATATATACATACAAACATATACGTATACATATATGGCACGTGAACACGCTCCGAATGTATCGTGCACACACGGACGTGCACACAACATATCTACATTATATATGTATATATGTATCCAAACACATGAACGTATACACACACACACACCAAGGATATATATATATATATATCAATAAATGAATACATAGAGACCTCCATAGCAACAAACACACTCGGATAATACCTCCGGTCTTGAACACCGCTCAGGTGAATTTGCCCCACTGAGGGGCGGGAGCGTGGCAAAGTCACTGGCAGAAGCCCTCGCAACATGATTTCAGGTTGGGTCAACTTTGCAAGGACATGAATGTGAAAAATGGAGATTTCTATGCAATGTCTACACCTTTTTAGTGACGTTTTTTTACTTTGATAGAACTGGTCACTAGAAAGCAGACTGTGGAAAACTGAATCACGATTGGGAAGCATAGTTTGAAATTCTTTGCGTGTTTGTCAAGAGGGCCTTGTTGGTTTCCCAGTGAAATTGCGATACTCCATGCAGATCGCCTCAATGCGAATATTACATATTTGTATATTTGTATATTTATATATATATACATGCATACATACATACATACATACATACATACATACATACATACATACATACATACATACATACATACCTTTTTATGTGTATTTATACAAACATATTTTTAGATGTACGCGTATGCAAAGGAAGATGGATGGATAGATGGATAGATGGATAGATGGATAGATGGATAGATGGATAGATGGATAGATGGATAGATGGATAGATGGATAGATGGATAGATGGATAGATGGATAGATGGATAGATGGATAGATGGATAGATGGATAGATGGATAGATAGATAGATAGATAGATAGATAGATAGATAGATAGATAGATAGATTGAACCTGACAATGTGAAGTGCCACAGAACTAGTGAGCCTATCGGATTGCTTCCTACTAAAATGGTGCTGCCCCTGCTCATAAACCAGGAATCATCAATCCTGAATCAACATGATCAACAAGGTATGGTAAGAGGGATTGGCTGAACTGTGACGGCCGAAAGCAGAGCGGTAATTTTGTGGGTTGGCAACGGCCTATGTTTCTGCCATAACTGGGGTTATACCCGTCAGGAATGTGTGAACTAACTTGGATTAATGGTTATTACAGTTCCGCAAGAACAATGATACCAACAATACTCTTTGGCAAACTGATTTGGAAGCTAAACACCACCATTTTTACAGGTAAAAACACAAATGGTGAATTTTCATAAATTTTACTTCTAGGTTATTTTGCCAGAGAGTAATGATTCACAAGACCGGCAATTCTTGACTGCTGTTTCTGGCCAGAAGCAACCTAGAGTGGTAAAGAAAGGGTTTGGCTTGCCATGCTTGTTGACCCTGCTCACAGAGAACCATCACCCAGTAATTAGGGATGATAGCTTGATGTTGCTCAAGCACTATTGGTCAACAACGAGAGCCTGTGATTGGACATCAGACAGGAACTTTTCCAAGGCTTTTGTTGGTGCTCAAATGGCACGATCCTGTGACAATCAGTTTGCAGTTAAAACAACATAGATTTCTGCGGGCCACTCAGAATCATTTTGCTTCGCGATCTTCCGCGTTTCCCGTGGTCGGGGTGCTGTAAGACACGAAGACACAACTTGGGCGCAAATCCCAGCAGTTTTCGTGCGCACATGGCGGCCATAGAAATGAGGTGTGTCCTCTGTGCTGCCAAGGAGGTTGGGGATGTAGAGGCTGAGCATGCTTTTGGAATCTTTTGGATGTATCCCAACAATGTAGGACACACACACACACACTTGAAAGACCGAATGGGTCACATGCTACCAGTATCATAATCGATAAGACCCATCGGATGTGCCCTGATAGACACGAAAGCCAAATTGGCGATGAGAGGATGATGGTGGTTGTGAGAGGATGATGGGCATTCCCTGGTTCCATTGTATACGAACATCGGAAAAATGCAGTGGCGACTGACGGCTTCAAGTGACTTCGGCTGAGGTGACGAAACACTGGGATTAGAACAGCTTGATCAACAGTTCAAACACATCATAGCAGGTACACAGATTGGCGTCCCAATCTGCTTCACGGAGTATCCATAGCTGTCTTCGTTGGCAGCAGAACTATGGACTCCCTGCTGCCCCCTGCGGTGAATGATTGTCCCTCGAAACGGGTGGTGCTCTCACACAGAAAGCGACTAAGCGCGGGGTTCTTTTTACACCTGAAAAAACACTCGGTGCCGACCGTTTGGTTGTTCAGTTGGTGCGAAGATGGCGAACAGGTGGTGGCTCATCAGCGACGAACATCAACTCTATGTGAAACATCTCAGTGCCTGAGGGAGCTGTGAACACATGTCCGTGGCGCCAGACGTCTTCTATTTCCCACCCGACCATCGCTTCTTGGCCCAATTCCATCGTGGCCCATTGCATACCCAAGTTCACACGGTCTTTGGGGTAAGTCCGAAGCATGTCTTCCAAGGTCCACCAATATGGTATGTGCTGTGGGGCTGGGGGCGCTCCCCAGGCATTTGAATTGTACAGCAATCTCATATTGCGAGTGGAGTGCCAAATGTCCAACCTCTCCCACAATGCATGTGATA
>VSDK01018977.1:118692-129009 GCA_009767595.1 Symbiodinium kawagutii
GTACGCCGATTTCTGGATAAACAAACACGTATTGTCAGGAATTGGATGTGTCTTGCATAACTTCCTGATGTTCAAGGCGACTCACCATTCTTCCGCGCCATTTTCTGCAACAGGTACCTTTATTTTGGTACCTAAGAAACGGCTTCACAAAGCAGTTTATACAGATAACCCATCAGAACATCATTCAACAATCTTACAACTATACGTCCTCTGGCTGGTAAGAAAGGGGGGAACCACAAATCATCAATAGGAATGCAGGGAAATTCGACAGTACTGGCCCTTCTAATTTTTGAATCATATTGAAACCAACCGAAAAGACAATGAGCCACTGCTACTGTGTGGCTGACATTCTTGCCATCCCACGGTCCTATCATGGCATAATTGTGCATATTGTTTGTTGATATATATATATATACACACATGTATATTTATAAATATAGCTGCTTGTCGCAGTTCGGCTTGTTCACACTTCTGATACCAATGGTTATCCATGATTGACTACCATCAATCGAGGCTCGGCTATTGTGCAATTCTCCACCAGCCATCGATCAAGCCTGATTATTGATGTAGATATTTGCGCACACACACACACATGCACATATGTGTACATCTTGTATACAGACAATCTCTATGGGCATACTTGCATGGCTGTAAGTCAATGACACGTACCCCTGGCTGTTCACATCCCAGAAATGGCCCTGCATTCGTCCAGCTGTTGGGATGTTACTCAAACAATCTTTGAGTTGGGTAAACTCTTGGCACACAAGCATTTTTTTCTCCCAAACATAGTCTTTTTTGTGTACAACTATGGACTGTACACACAAATAAGTATGTTTGGGAGAAAAATTAAGACGCGAGACCTACGAAAACACAGAAAACCAAAACCAACAGTTGTTAATCTTTGCGCGTGGCCGTCAATATTGAAATCGCCTTCGCATGCCCATGGTTTCACCCAGTGCCAAGAGGAGGCACGAAGCCTTGGCTGGCAGAAAATAGATATGTAGACAGAGAAGTGTGTGCTTCCCCACACTTTCCTGGAGTTTGTGGATTGCACAGAATTGCGAATGGCCCAGGTCTGCCAATTCGCGAGGCCTCTCGGTCTCACTGAAGCTGCGCTGGTGGCTTCTCGTGCGGTTCTCGGCATACCGCTTGCCTTAAGCCATGGTGGGCTGATGGGTGGCTGGTTGCCGGGGGTGATGAGTGTGGCGGTTGGTCAGTTGACTGTCAATTGCAGGAGAATGGGTTCAGCCAAGTCTTTTGACTGAGAAGAATCCCTTGGGGTAGGTGATGGAGGATGATCATTAGCATGAATACATTTCCAATATTCACCGTAGAATCCCTGGGGGTAGGTGGTTGATAATGCTCGGGATCGTCTTTGGGGAATGACACCGTTGGACAGTGGGAACCATACAGATGCGTTATTTGAGGTTAAGATGCAGGGTGGATAGGTACACATATGTATGTATATATATATATGATATTTGCATACAGCTAGACAGATCGACAGACAGACAAAATATATGCATATGTATATATATATATATATGTATCTATCTATATCTATCTCTCTATCTCTATCTCTATCTCTATCTCTATCTCTATCTCTATCTCAGATCTCTATCTCTGTCTATATCTATATCTCTTTCTATATCTATATGTAAATCTATATCTATATCTATATTATTTCTATTTCTATACCTATCTCTAAATCAGAATCTTTACCTATACTTATATCCATATCTGTATCTATATCTTTATCTCTCTCTATATATATATATCTGTTTATATATATATATATATTTACGCGCACACACGTAAACAGACCTTCGCATGTACAAAGAGAGATAGGTGGACAGGCAGGTGGCACGGATAGGTCTACCAGAATTAATTGATAGATGAGATAGATTAGATGAACTTAGAAGATAAGATACGGCAGAAAGATTCACTAGATAGATCAATATATGCATATACCTAGACATACATATGTGTATTTATGTTTCGATTCATATTGTTAATATATATATATATATACATACGGATAGACCGACAGACACCTGGGGTGTACCATCTAGGGATAACCCCATGAAGACCCTTGCACTCTGCACAGTCCTGAGGTTGCTGTGGCACTCCATGCTGCCTTTGCCCCAGAAATGCCCCTGTCGTGGCAGAGCGGTGTCCGCCAGCTGGCAATGCAGCCAGTATCGAACAGGACCTGCAGGAACAAGACCATGGTTTCATAAATATATGAACATATATAGATATAGATGAATATAGATGTATAAATAAACAAGACCCTGGTTGAGGATTGCTGGTTTCAGTTCTTGCTCACTGGTCTTGAACGAATCGAGTGAAACGATCCAGCGTAGCGCTGATTCTCACCACAGCAAAAAAACCTTGCTGGCGATATAGATAGCTGTTGTGTATCCCACCCCAAAACTTGTCATCCAGCTGGCTTCGGGTCAACGCTCAAACATAGCCAATATTCAAAAGTGGCACATTGGATGGAGATACCACTATTCGTGGGATAGATG
The DNA here is from genome assembly GCA_009767595.1 of Symbiodinium kawagutii. Lineage (NCBI taxonomy): Eukaryota > Dinophyceae > Suessiales > Symbiodiniaceae > Symbiodinium > Symbiodinium kawagutii. The sequence goes on from VSDK01018977.1 coordinate 121,224, forward strand.
ATTTATATATTTCATAGTGGCACATGGTTTTACACCATTAATGAGCCTGTATTTGCTGATGGCTTGTACATGGTCAATCGAGACTACTTGTGGTTGAATGGTCATAGCTCTGTTACTAGCTATTGGCACATCTATTATTTAACCACCAATTCAGGCATATATCGTCAAGTCGATAGCAAATCAAAAATACCATCAATTGTACCATTCAGTGAAGCGTGGAGCTATTCAATACTATTTGTCATATCCTGCAACGACATCACTTAGGCCAAGTACAAGCGAAGTAAATGTGCAAACAGCAAAAACACAATTCTACATGACTGAATCACTGGATGGATTTGTCCAAATATGATGATGTACCTCCCAAAAACTGGAGCCTTTCCTCACTTGCCATGACCTTTCCCGAACCCTGTCCATCTTCAAGACCAGTCCTTCTCTGCAGCCGGAGGGCTGACAGACTCAAGAGATCCTGGAGGTTTCCCTATCAATACTGGTCTGATTGGATGGTTAGTAGGTACCTCCGTAGACACGGACAGACTATATAAGCTTGCCCTCAAGCATATCATTAGGTGAATCTATTCAATACCATTTAGCTATACCATTGCCATCTCATGCGGTTATATAAATATACCATCAAGTATATCATTGAGTGAAACTATTAGATACCATCAATTATATCATGAAGTGAAGCTATATCAAAAAGCTACATAAGCTTATCATCAATTACATCACGAGGTGAAGGAAGTCGATACCAGATAGCTATACAATTGCTATATCATCTAGCTACAGCTACAAATATATCATCTATAGTGATCACTGTAAATATATTTTGTCATATATTAGAGGTATAATAGCACAAATGCTAGTCTGAGAGGGTAAAATACAATAGATCATGTACCTATTATGAAGACTCCAATACACAATATTATCTTCAGGTATTGAATATTCAATGTTATCTGAATATTCAATGCCTAAATATTCCTTACCTTGGCTAAATTGGTTATTCAATACCTATTGATATTGAATATCCAATATACTTATTTGGTTATATTCAAAGGCTAAATTCTTCGCCACTTGGCCTTTGAATCTCGACGCGCAGGTCGGAACGACCCAGGAAGGCGACAGTTGGAAAGCCATTGAGACCCGGAGCTATGCCATGTGTGACGCGTCAGCAACCATGGAGATTCATGGCTTCAAAAGGCAGATAAGTAGCACTAACCTACATCAACCTGCAGTAGTAGATAACCAAGCAGTATCCAAAGAATTCCTGAACCTCCATACTGAAAGGATTGGTAGATAGGGTTTAGTGGGAATTTGCCAGGGAAATGGCAGATTCACCACAATGATTGCTGGCATTAAAATACACCACCGAGTAGATATTTAGCAACCCAACTAGTGCTAGCAACCAACGCATGGTAACTAATCGATCGCCAAGTACTCTTCATGGTGGTCACTTTGTAAGCCATGGTTTCAAGCAGGTGGGTACAACTCATAGGTTTGGGAGCACTCTGTGGGAACCAGGGCTGACCTGTGATCTGGGACTGGGGGATTCCGTGTCGCTGAGACCAAAGTCGCTGTCTATGTCCATTGGGAATACCTGAAACTGATCCACTATCAATGGGTATATCCATAAATTTTGATTTGTGTACCAGGATCTCTTGGAAAAGGATGATTATTATAGGATTTACATTCATGAATTCATAATAATCACCCTTTCCTATAATAATAATCCTATATTTACATTAGATTATTCTAGCTATATAAGCTAGAATATATTGTAGTTTCATAAGAAAGGCATTAAATCTATGAGATGAATGTGTGGTACCGCCTTGCCTATCCCGAGCTATGGAACCAATCTTCTTGGTAGCATCTTCCGAAGGTGAGTCACTTGCGTTGCTGAAGTGATGTGCTGAAGTGATGAATGTTGGATGAACACAGCACCCATTTGCAAGGACCAGTCACTTGGGGATCTATATGAATAAATCATCACCAGTACCAGAAATAGCTGGTGATCTACCGGGTCAAAAAGCGTTACTAAGCAGCTGGGTCTCCACTATCGCTCAAGCTCAACATGAGACACTGGTGAAGCAATTGGTTTTGAGGAAGAGCGAGAGATAGGCCACCTCTGTGACTGTTGGATACTGTTTGGCACTTGTTTACGGAAGAGTTGTATTTGGGACGCAGCGAAGCATCACCGAGCGGCCTGCATGTTTTCTAGCAATCACTGGGGTCGTGACTCGGCTTGATCTTGGAAGGTCCTGCTGCCAATTCAACAGTTTTATCAATCATTTTTGGACTTGTGAGCTGTTGATTTTCGTATTTCTTCAGCCTTCACAGCATTCTTCAGCTAGTTGGATGTCCCCGCATTTGGGGTGTATGACATGGTGTTACCCCTCTACAGTGGTGCTTTGCGTATGGTTAATGATGGTTCATGATGATTCACAGGGGGTCATCATCAAGAGTACCCCAATCAAGGGCTCGTCGATGGCAGCATCAGAGCTGCTGATCTTGGGGCTGACCCTCACCCAATGCCCAGGTCCGGCCAATGTCTTCAGCAGCAGACAGGTGCTGTTTGCGAGCTCTCGCCCCCTGACTCCTTGTACTATGTATGTGTATACATACATACATACATACATACATACATACATACATACATACATACATACATACATACATACATATTTAGATTTTTAGATATCTATATATTCATGTATATATATAGATACGTAGACATATAGATATGTAGATATATAGATATGTAGATATATAGATCTATAGATATACAGATATATAGATACATAGATATATAGATATTGCCTCCCTCTCTCTCTCTCTGTATGTACATTTGATGATTTGATGGCATGCAGTTTCCGTTTTAGAAGGTCTGGTTTCGTGCTGATGAGTTCGACAACTGCACTTTTCAGCTTGCTTGAGCTCTTTGGGGAGTACACATCTGCTCACCAAGTGGTAGAACTGTTTTTCTGAAGAACTTGTCCGAGCAGTAGGCTCTGCGGAACTTGACCGGCGAGCAGCACTTGCCTGCACCATCGAGAGTAGCCATAGAAGTTTGTACCAATTGTATCAAGTGTCTGACAATCCCAGAGATATTCTGTGCTAACATCTGTGATGCATCCGGTAAGAGTAGAATATTAACGCAAATCTGATACAGGTAGTAATTTTCAAAATAGGGGACCACCCAGATCATCCATCAATTATCGTTTTTAGTAATAAACCAACCATATCCAACCATAACTTTGGGGTTCCCCTCATGGCTTAAGAAACCACCGTACAGGTCATGTAGCTCATCTACTCTTGCATCTTCCGCCCCAACAGTTGAACATCGCTGCAAAACTGTTTGGTTCCAAGCTTGGTTGCAGCTTGGAGTAGCTCCAGCTCCACTATAATGGTAAATCCATATCGAGAATCCCCTACAGGTGACGGTAGATCACCACATCAATATGGATCTAACATTAAAGCATCCCGAAAGGGTCAACCAACCATTCGCCCAACGATTTCTTGGGCTTCAAATCATCTTTACGGAGAACTGCGCTGGTGATATCAGGGTCCCCGGAAATGGCAATCGGCCAAGCGCCCTGGGGAAAGGAGAAGTAGAATAGGTGACCGGCATTTTTCAACTTAACAACTAACCGGTATATGATACATGAGCTAACGATTTAGGAAGAAGTTTTTTTATTCATTTTTCAACTCAACAGTTGACACCCCAGGTTGATCTCTGTGAGGTTCCACCACTTTGTTTCTAAGCTTCACCATCAACGGTAGCCGGTGGAAACCGCAGGTGCCTACACTTTGTCTGGAGCCCAGTAGGGAGGTTAACTTTTGTGGTGAGCCATCGAAATGGTTGACTCTCGACTCCTGCTTCAAGAAGTGCAGATGTCACTGGTTACAATTCGTATCATGATGAAAGGCTCCAAACCTGGATGAATAGCAAAAACTAGGCATCTCCAAGGGCGGTGACCATTTTGGAAGCAAGCTTTGGGGCGCCAGTTTGTAGCTCCCGACTGCAGATCTTCCCTGCTCCATGGCGAGGTGATACCACGAGCACCGTTTCCAGCACCACCTCTTCATCAAGTCCGGGGAACACAGGGCCCGGGAAGGGCAGCAATCCAAGTCCTGCAGGGGAGCAGCCTGTGATTCACAGTTGTAGCAATGACGAAAGGATGATGGTAGACTTACAGTCACAGTTATCACTAGAAATCTGATGATTTTTTGGTAGATCCAGCTCCTACTAAAGCACCAGCAGGTGGTGATGTACTCTCTCCAGTGTTGGCATCAATATCACTGATGGAAGATCATACCGTTGGTAGTTACGGTGGAACAAGTAGCGAGACCCTGTTAACGGGTGGAATACCCGAAGCCTTGTAGCAGAGCCAAGGCTCTGTCACAGAGGGCCTTGCGGTGTTTAGCTTTCAGAGTTGGGAGCTTTTCCCCCCTGCGGGCGGTATGATGTCCCTGGATTCTCCACGAAGCCAGGGTTTCGGAGCGGAGCGATCCGCAATCCGGATTCACAAGGATTCATAAGGATTCATTAAACGGCCCATGACCATGAGTTCAATTGAAGTCTGCGGGTGAATGGTGATCAATGCTGGTCGATGATGCGCCCATGATAAACAATGCTGGTAATGGTGGGTAGTGCTGTTGTTTTTCGTGTCAATGGCCAGCATAAATCACTCATCAGCATTCAAAAATTAGTCAATAGTGCTAGTTAATGCCGGTGATGGTGATGCTGGCTAATGGCTACTACTCATTACCAGCTACTTCAATGCTGGTTTTAATGCTTGTTTTCATGCTTGTCAAGGCTCATGAATGGCTACCAGTGCTATTCTGATCATCCACCATGGTGGCCATTCATGGCCATGAAACCCTTCTGAGTGCAATGAGTGAATGCTTCTTTTCATGTTTCCGAATGCTAATTAATTCTGAATTAAGTGCATGTCAGTGCTTGTGAATTGGCTAACCTGCTGACTTGATTTTTGTATTTGTCTAACCAGCTAACCAGCTATGCTTGTGAAACCTAAACCATAGCTGGTTTCTAGCATAGCTGGTTTCTATGCTCGTGAAACCCAAAGAGCTCTGCCGCTTGTGTCGCTTGTGTGGTTCGCTTCCTGCCACTGTGACCGCTGCTGAGGCACCAGCTTCACCAGCTCGTCGACCCGAAGCAGTTCCACCACCAGCAGCTCCACGTCGGAGACCTCGCTGAGCACCGTGGCGTTTCACGTGGGCGGTGGCGCCACCCAGCAGCTGAGTGCATGTCATGAGCCAAGCAACCACGGTGAAGGCCTGAAGGTTGATCTATGAACACTGGTTGATCATGAACAAGAAGCTTGGCTTCATAACCAGTGAACGTTTTGGTTGGTGTACCAATCAACGAGGCTTGTAAGGGGAAGATCGTCCGATAGGCAACGCTTCGCGTGTCAGGAGGGGTTCTACAATCTCTGGCGTATTGGGATGATCGAAATTGCGACTGCTTCGCTGTCCTCTGATTCATCACAAGATGTGCCAAGTGGCAAGGATGATAGGGGCAACCATGATAGCATGTGTGGTTTGTGTGGTTTGCGTGGTTTATGCTTTGTCTGCACTTCCATTGAACCCAGCATAATCAACACTGTTGGCCAGCATGTTTTTGGGGATGGCTCAGCCAGTTAGAATGGGAGTTTGTCCCTGAGAGAATAGTGGCCGAGAAGGTTCCTTACAAAGCATTTGGTGGCTGCCCCAACTTGATGGTGAATGATGGTTAAAGATGTTTGATTGTGGTTGAGGAAGGTAAAAGAGTCTATCTGCTTTTCTTTTGAACGGTACTTGGTTGGTTGTGGATAGCCGCGAGATTGCTGAGTGTAGCTGGCTTTGTTGGATGCGCAGCAAACAGCCTAGTGGAAGGTGCATAGTTGGCGTGGCTATGTCGGTAGAGGTTTTTGATCAACCATAGATGATGGGGTCCCCGTACGATTTTATATGTTTTGAACATTGGCTTTGGTTACCTGGGTGAACTAATGTGGACATTGAAAATCCACTATTGATAGATGGTGAAGCATACAGTCTCCTGAAGAAACATTGTAATTTGCTAGGTAATTATTCACATTAATCGCATCTACCAGAAGGTACTTGGTCAACCATCTACAAGGTGGCCCCCGAAGTATCTAGGTGCATGCCTTGCACAACGAACTATGATACGACTAGCCTGTAGAATGGCAAATGTTAACCAACTTCTAAGCGTTGTCAACCGTTTTGAACCAACTTAGTAACGTTGGTCAAAGCATTGTTAACCAGTAATAACCAACTTCTGAGCATTATTAACCATGATTTGATGGCCAAATGGCTTATCAACCAACTTCTTGCTGGGGGGCCCACCTTGGTACAAGCGTCGCTGGTGTGATGGACTTCCACCACGAGCTCTACCGATCGACAGATTCCTGCGATGGTTCGACGCTGAAGAACCACACATGTCATTAGGTGGATAGATTGATAAATAGGTAGATTCATAGATAAATAGATCGATATTTTGTTAAACATATGGATATTTGTATATAATTATCATATATCTATATACTGTATATGTATCTGTATATCTGGCATACGATATGAACATACGTATTTGTGTGCTCATCAGATGATTGTCTTAGAGCTGTTAGGGAGCGGTTGATAGTGGTCAGTCTCCTCTTAATCTCAAACATGTTTCATAGAGCCGTAGTAAGCAGCAACAATCATTTATAGCCAAGAAGGTAAGGGTGTGATCTGAAAGCATCTATAACAAAATACCAGTATAAAGATAACCATTTATAGCAATGACTTTGAACTTACAACTGGTTTTCCATATATGATTTATCCATTTGTAGCTCCCACACTTTTTCATATATGCATAGACATGTATATCTATCTATCTATCTATCTATCTATCTATCTATCTATCTATCTATATATCAATATGTACACAGCTGATTGATGCCGTGCCGCCCAGCCGCGACGCTCACCACCTTCACGGAGACCAGCACATCATCCTCCAGCAGGCGCCGATGGCGGGCCGGTGATGGGAGGCGGGCTCGTGCCATGGGAATTCGAGGGTGAAACTGGTGCTGAACCATGGTGAAAGCTTGGATTTCTATGGCTAATAGCGGTTAACTATGGTGAAACCTGGGATTTCTACGGTGAAACTTGTTGTTAAACCAGTTCCGCACTTTGTTGTGTTTTGTTTATGGTCACGGTTTGTGGTTGTGTCAAGAATCATACCAATTGTTGATGGTGAAAAAACATGGTTGTGGTGATGTTCAGTGCTGGTCATTGAGTATGGCTGTAGCATCATCAGCCGTTGTTATCTTCGCCCGTGTGCATCGAGCGCATCTTTGTGACACATATGTCCCTCCAAAACTCTTGCACTCAGAGATCAGGGCTGGCATCCTTGTTGAACAGTTCCTTCTATTACCATTCTGAAGATGATTGTTATGATGATATTCCACCTTGTCGTTGTCGATGTTGGTTTTTGATTGTCTCCAATGGGTCCACATCGTGAGATGTGGTCATAACCACAGCAGTTTTTGCAGTTTATAAAATGGCAGCTCTGTCATTCCCCTCACGAAACGATGGGCTCACACAAGTTGGCAATTCTAGATCGAATGGTACAGCACCGAAAGTGGCAGTCGTTCATCATCATTCATTCATTCATCATCATCATCATCATCATCATCATCATCATCATCATCATCATCATCATCATCGTCATCAGCATCACCATCATCATCATCATCATCATCATCATCATCATCATCATCATCATCAT